>JASAUF010000122.1:4962500-5139846 GCA_030180095.1 Magnolia changhungtana
CACCGCTCAACGAAAAATGTTACCGATTGCCTGGACTACGTAGTAGCCCCAATCACACTCAATTGCAGTAGAAAGTCACGTGTGAATATCATAACAACATTTAACAATCAATTCAAACTTGAATAACATTTGACCATATTATCAAACACATATAGCATGTTATCCTACATATGCATTTTCTACATAAATTACGCAATTGAATTTAAAGCTGCATGAAGGGATCGATACCTATAGCTAAGGTGGTTGAGATCCCAACTCAATGCCCTTAGTAAGTACACTTTATCAGCATTCACTCATTCAGACATTTTATCAAACACATACAACATGTTAATACACATGTGCCTATTCTGCATGAATCACGTAGTAGTAATATAGATTACCCGAAGGATACTATAGATATTAGTAAGGTAGTTAAGAATCCTATCTCAGCACCTATATTAAATATAATTTATCAAACGATTTCTCATTTAGACATTTTGTCAAACACTTAGGCTATACTTTACTACATACATAAATTAACTCAGTTATAGTATATATTTTGGCAAATCCTTTCACCAAGGAGTTGCCATGCGTACAACAAACATGTGTTTACAATTAATAGTCATGGCAAGCACAATTCATAATTTCATATTCTTTCAAACATTTCAACAAATACCTGAAATACATCATATATTCATATAGTTCATGAACATGCATAATCTATCGAATACATTGTAACTAAGATCATATGGCGGCAATCAAGTCAGACAAAAATCATTGCTGACATTGAAAGCCTTGAAAACCATAACCTAAGGGCCCGTTTGGACGGGTGGATTAGAAGGGATTGAATGGTATTAGGGTGGATGGCATGGATTTTAAGGTAATGATGGTGTTGCTAGTGGATTGTCTTAATATCCATGGGATTGCTATACCCCTAGATTGCTATATCGACCCTGTTTGGCACGCCCGGCCAATCCCGAGAATAAACCTTCCCATCCCTTCCAATCCCTCAAACTAAATACATCCTAGGCAGATTTGAACGGATTTGGGTGGATTAGATGGGATTTAAAGGTAATGATGGTGTTGTCAGTGGATTGTCTTAAGATCATGGGATTGCTATATCTCGGGATCAGATCACCCAGTCGTTTAGCATGCCCGGCCAATCCTAGGATTTAACTTCCAATCCACCCGTCCAAACGGGCCCTAAATGTTTATAGTCCGCACCTTTCGCCGGTAAACCGGTACAGAGCTCAGTTTGAACAGTACGTCCTTATCTACAGCACAACGACTACCTGAATCACGAAATAGGTTAGCTATTTCGCTATTTGCTCTATCTGAATCCCTAAAATATATTAGGGTTAGGATTTCTTACCCAAGAACGGAGTCGGAATCGCCGGAATAGCGATATGGAAGGTTGATTCAGCACGTGGGGCGGCAAGGAAGAATCTCAGGAATACTCTCCCACTCTCTCTCTTTCCTTCGCTTTCTTCTCTCTACTCTCTCTAGGGTTTACAAATTCGTATGTGAAGGGAGAGAGAGAGTTTAAGGCGCTTATATAGGCCCAGAAGTGATGAGAATGGCCCCAAGGCCATGGTATACTTAGGTTATAGCAAAAAACTGGCCGTTTCGATCCAACGGAGCTGATCTGGAGGCCCTTTTTCTACGTGCGGTTGTTGAGGGTCAAATATTACATATTAGACCCCAGTTACTATATGGATTTAAGAACATGATACTGCTTAACGGGTTATTTTAATCATGTTTATGATGCAAGGTGAATCTAGGAGCGTGGACTGGAAAGGATGCTAAAAGCATGGATTTAACGCTCTGGCATCACCAAGGTAATGGACGGGACTCTATGGGACCAAGATTAAAGATTTACACACCAGAGATCAGAGAAATTCCAGCCACTCACTTCAAATAGGCCTGAAAAATGTTCAGAATGCAAGATCACAAGGTTCCTACCATCCGTTCGTCTTGAAACTTTATATTTGATCTAAGGATCATAAATGAACCGTACACGTCGAATTTCAGTCATTGGATCCCTGTGGAAGTAGCCCAACGGACAGATCATCCCATAAACCATTGATTTTGGGCCCACCTGCTATCTGAATATGTTTCAAACTGGGGCTTGACAGTTTAAATGAGATGAGAAAATGGATGAACGGATCGGATCTCTCACAAGAAGCACAGTGGACCCCACCTGAGTTGGGTGTGCATAGTGCGCAAGTGCACTAGCCGTGCACGACAACAAAGAGACGGTCAAACCGCCTCTTGACCGAGACTCCTTCCTAAAAATGGAATTTCCATTTTCGTTCTAGCGTCCGCACGCCGTCCATGTGGGTTGCTGATATGGGCCATCAAGGTGAATCTTGATGGATGATCTACACCGACCATTAATTTCCCATCGAGCCTCTCATCATCGCCTAGGTGACGAATTTCAAGGTATAGCGGAGATTGATTTTTAACCGCCCAAATGTAGGACGGACGGTTGAATAAAAACTATGTGGGCCACACCGAAACAGACTCCAAATCAGCCATTCCCGACCGAAATTTTGAGGTTAATGCAATGAACGGATTAGATTTCTCTTTCGACACTGATCTTGTGACCCACCACTCAACAGTGCAAGATGCAGTGCGAAGGCTCTATTACGCAAATCGACTTGCGAACAGTCCTTGTGAACCACTCAGCGTTCTTGATCATGATCGGACCGTCCATCTGGACCATCCAAGAGCTCCAAAAGGTGGGACCGTCCCCATCCATGAAGGCAAAACAGAAGATAAGGACGACCAACCGTCCCAAAATCCATGCAAACACAAGTCGTTTGCATTTTTTTTTGCTGCGTAACCTCATTACGCATGAAATCCTTCTTGCTACACACGACTCCAGCAATGTCGGCTCTTCAAAATCGTCCTCTGCACCGCCCCTGACACATATAAAAACAGAGAGAGAACGTGAAGGAGATCTTGGCTTGGCTTGGACGTGAGAGAGATAGTAGTTTTGTTTTGATTTGTTTTCTTTTTATTTTTGTTTTTTTTAAGGGTTCCAGCCCATTCATGTTGGGTTAAACCTCTTAGCTAGGGCTAAGAGGTGAAGCTTGTAGCGTGATGGGTAGTTTCCTATTGTTTTGATTCATGTTAATGAACCTTCTCTGATTATAGTTTGATATATGGAATGCCTTTAGTTTTTAATGATTTGTTGTAACTTAAATTACAATAGATCTGCGATATCTTTTGGTATTTTCATGCATGTATGGAGGTTATGATCGTAGGGGCCTTGTTGTTCACCATTGTCTCCTGGGCATGGTTGAATGACAGAACTCTTCCTGACATTCATACATCTCTTTGTTTGGCTGTGGATTAGTTTAATTTCGTTGTTTACTTTGTCTCATGGGCATGGATTTGTGATGGGATCCACTCTAATCCACATCCGTCTTATTTCTCGAAAATTAGATCAAAAGAAGTTCAGATCGTGCTTTAGTGATATATCTTCCAACTGGATAAAGATGGGACTCGAAGTCCAGTTGATTTCATGAATCAAGCGTAGATCTCCCTAATCTCTACAAGTGGATCCTTGGCACCCTAGTTTTCTACCTTTAAATTTCACCGGTTTTAGATTAATATTTTCACCATTATTCCTTCATATTCACTTGATTCAGATTTCAGCTCATCCTAGTTCTAGTTCTGGTTACTTTCAGATTACGTACAGGTTTCAGTCCCTGTGGATTTGACCTCGGTCTCACCGAGTTTATTACTACATCACAACCCTATACTTGGGGAGTGAACAACGGTTGGACTTAAGCTTCCTGACATTAGATCTAGGTCGAGTTAAGTTTTCGGTCCGATCGGATTTGTGGATCGACCGTGGTGGACCAGTTTCATTTCAACGGTCGTTGGTACTCGATCAGGGCCACAAGTGCACTGACATGTGTTGAAAATTTTTCCTAATTCGAGGATGTAATTAGGTCAGAATCTGACGATCTGAACCCTTAAATTTGGCCTGCAAGTGAACGGCCCAAGTCACTTAAATCTGAGTTCATTTCCTAAAGGTATTCGTATTTCTCACGCTTCGCTCCAGGCTCAAGTTGTGCGTTTCTGGATAGTATCTGGATTTGATTTCTGAGATAGTTGTCAAGCCCAGTAAGGCGGTCATAACCATATAGCTTCATGGTAATCGGACTTTTGACATGCGGTACAGGTCTGATACAAAGTTTCAATATGCTCCCGAGAGCAACTGAGTTTAGAGATTGATTCTAGGTTTTTAAAAAATATAGCATTAGCGATTCTACTGGATTTGGGTCTTACAATTCGTATAGAAAGTGGTTTAAGCTAATTCTACTAATTATTCAATTTAGTACTTAACTAAATTATGCCATAATTACGACAGAATAAGGTCCTGGGGTAGTTCTATACCCCTTTTTAGCACTTTTAATTAGTATATTATTTTTATTATTTTTTTAGTAGTTCTTCATCAAGTCTACTTTACTTTTACCAAATTTTATTAGATTTCGTATTGTAGAAAAATTCTAAAAACTCTAAAAGCAGCAGCTGTCCAAACTGATGATTTTCGGACAATTGTCACAACGACCTACATTTAACTATATTAAAAATTTTATTATATTTTTTACTTATTTTTATATAAAACTATACTTATAAAGCTTCAATCTAACTTTTGAACCACCTAAATCGGAGTTATAACGAGTGAGATATGACTTTTTGAAGTCGAGCAAAAAAATAACAGAAAATGGCAAAAAACGAGCCGCCCGGCCCGCTGTGGGCCGCTGGACGGCGAGGCCTCGCCTTCACGGCAATGCCATTGCCGCTCGTTGAACCCTGGGGCGATGGGTCACCCTGGGGGGATGGCATCCCCCTCCCCAGAGTGCTGGAAATGTGCGGGACCCACCTCAGGTCCCCCCGATTTGCGTCGTTTGGCCCCCCGAGTCCGTTTAATGTGATTTCACCACCTGATATTTGAAATGGGTATATTTTCAATCTGGAATGAGTTACGTGATGTGCAATATATGATTTTGGGGTAGGAAAAGCTGCTCTATCTAAATAACCTATTTATTTCGTGAGATTCCAAAAAGTTAATGGTTAAAAGCCCATTTTATTTATGTATTTACCATTTACAGTAAGTTTTAGTTTAAGTATTGTTCTTCATCATTTAAACTTTAAGATTATTGTCTAATGTGAAAGTACTTAGAAAAATTTGAAGGACAAGGTGGTGAAATGTGAGATTTTGAAGGAAATTGGTTAAAAAGGGATTTTGGACTTTGTGATTGAGTTTTGAGAAATTAATAAGGTGTTAGGATCGACCCATTGCCTAAGGACGTCTAATTCCAAGTGGCAAAAATCAAGGGTGTTACATGGTGGACCTGGGAAGTTTTTAATCATGGGTGTTCAATGACCACTATTTCCTATGGTGTGGACCACCTAAGATTTTGATCCGGCCCTAATGCCTTACAATGAGCTAGAAAAATGGATGGATAGAATAGATATATAACACATATATTAAGGTATACCCCACTCTCATGGCATTGCTGAATTGGGTGTTTTCCTAACCAAACGTGCCTTTTGGACCAGTGTTTTAAAAAATACTTACCAAACATGCTTATCTAATGATTAAGGAGAAGCCAAGATATGTTACTTGAGGCATAAGTAACTTATTAACCAAATGTCGACTTAATGACTGCATCTATTGATCATGTGGCCTTATCAGTGGGCACATCTTGAAACTTTCCCAGGATGAAAGATGCTACCTCCAATGTTAGACCTTTATTCAGTTGACTGTGGAGTAGTTGCAATTTTCTTTTCTTAACCATATATTGTGAGCCCCAGTCTAAAGTTTAAGATTTACTGATTTAGGAGATTTTTGGGGCAAAGTTCATCCCCGTGGGTCATATAATTTTAACTATTGGATCACCACATAGCACATCTAATATTAGTTCACTGAGTTTTTCACTTTTACTAATGTTTATTAGATTAAAAAAATTTAATGAGATTAATTTTTTTAATGATTTTGCCTTTGTTAACCAAGTTACCTTGATTGGGGTTAGTTTTTGTCCTACAGTGAAAAGTAATTAAAAAAAAACTAAGCATTTATATTAAAACTCATTACTAATCCTTTGTTTTAAAAAATAAGAGTACGTCATAGGAGCAACCTCGCACGCACACGTATTGCAGCTGCAGTGTGGCATATCTTTGATCGGACATTTTTGGTTTTCTCTAATGCCCCAACATGCATTTATTATGCCGCTCGCGCCTCAAGCCCCAATATTTACCTACATTTCCTTTATAAGGACATCTCCTCTCCTTTGCAAAATCCATCCGAAAATTTTCTATTCTCTCTGTTTTTTTCTCTGAGAATTTTCTAGGCAATTTAGTTTGAGCTTTTCTCGAGTTCATGTGGCTAAGGTCATAAGTGCATCTTAGTGGAGAATCTTGGAGGAGAGTTGTTATATGCCGGGGGTAGACTTGCTAAGACCCACTGCATCAAGGATTGCCTTCTTATGGAGAAAAATCTGTTTTTAAGACAGCGACAGTAATGTGCCTTAACTCTCCAAAATCTTCTATTATTATTTTAGATTTTCTTCTATTTCTCTGTATTTTAGAACCAACAATGTCTTACATAACGCATAGCCCATTCGATTGGTGGACTAGCTAGATGTATTTGGAAGGGTGTATTCTCTATCGATACATTGCTAGATATGCAGAAACATCTTATCACAACTTCATGCTTTTAGTTTGAAGTGGGCTAGCAATAAAAAAGGCAAAAGATTTATTTTATCCATGGAATTTTTTTCATTGGACTCATATGTAATAGGACCGAATTAGGTGTTACCTGGATAACACCTTAATGGGTGGTACCCTTACCATGTGGGGCCCACCGTGAAGAAATTTATATATCCAAGCCACCCATCTGCTTTTTCAGCCCATTCTAAGATGTTCCCAAAAATTAAGTAAATTCAATGCTCCAGTACATCACACCACTGTGAATGACTATTAAGAACTTTTTGTAGGCTAGAAAAGTTTTGGATTAAGCTTATTTGTCTTTTCCCATCATCCAGGTCTGGTTGACCTTATTATCCAATTGGATGGCAAATAGGCATTGCATATCTACTTGCAGTGGGTCGTAAGAAGTTTTTAATGGTAAGCGTTCAATCACCATTGTTTCTTGTGGTATGGTCCACCTAAGATTTGGATTTGTTTAATTTTTAGGAGAGCATCATATAGTCGAAAAATTTGATGGACAACATGGATATACAACACATCATTAAAGTGGATCCCACAGTAAGGGTAACACCCAATTATTGTTAAGTACACAGAGTATCAACAATAAACATAATATAAAACAAAAAATAAATTAATATTTAATATGAAAATAATAAGGAAGAACACGTGCACCTAATTTCTTTAGCAAAATAAAAGAAAAATGAAATAAAGAACCAGTGGAGGTGCAGAACTAGGTCGCTCTCCTAAAGAAAATTTGCACCTTATTTTGAAAATAGAAGATCGATCCAAACTCTTAGCTATGACTGTCTTTAAGATACAACCACTAATCGGCTACCACAACAATTTTCAAAGAGAACACTTACGTTTTTCAAAGAAAACAAAGAGGAAATTTAGTTTTTTGAAGAAAATAGAGAGAGTAGAGCATGTGGCTAGGGTTAGGATTTTTCACTAATCACTTAGGTTTTCTCTCACTAAGAGAGTCATACCTACGTAGCAGATACCTAGCACTAAGGTGGTTGCCAATGTTACAATGTATGGTCACTACACCGAGCGTTACAATGAACAGTACTACACCGTTGTTGTAACGTGCAGATGCATGTCTAGCATCCGAAATACTTGATTAATAGTAGGGTTGTACATTGAGCAGAGTTGAGTCGAGGTGGGCCAAGCTTAGCTTGACTCGTCCATGATCTACTTGAGCTCGAGCTTACCATTGAAGCTTGGCTTGACTCATTCGTGCTCCCCTTGAGCTCGAACTCGCCCTCATGCTTACCATTTGTGCTTACAACCCTAACTAGACCTCATAACTTTTAATTTGCAAATCATATATTCAAATTTCTAAATCTCAATTTTGAAACTTGGGATTTTTTTTATTTTCAAAAAATTATAGAAAAAATATAAAAAATCAAAGACCTTGCTATTAAAATAGAGATAGAAAGTGAGTCCGGTGGGTGTGGGTCATGCGACTGAAATGCTGAGTCGAGCTCGGGTGAGTGGTTGAGTAGGGAGGAGAGAGAGAATGAGGAACTCAGATAGGTGCAGCAGGTTAGGTTTGTAAAGGAAAAGATAAAGAAAGTGATAGATAAAATAGAGCTTTTAGGGTATATATATGTATGGAAAAGGTTCTATACGGTCGAGCTCATGGGAACTTCCCATGAGGTCGAGCTGTGTGGGCCCCACTATGATGCGTGTCGAACATCTACCCCATCAGTCAAATGCACCATTCCATGGTGGGCCTAAGGCTTAAAAATCAAGTAAATCCTTGTGTGAGCCACACCACATACAGAAGTTGAGAGGGGTTACCCTCCAGTAAAACATTCATAATCATTTGTTAGGCCCACTGAGATGTGTTTCAAAAATCTAGCCATCCATTATGTGTGTCCCACTTGGATGAGGTGTCAGACCAAGTTTCAGGCGCATCCAAATTTCAAGTGGGCCCCACCAAGTGCTTTGATAGGTTTTAGGCATGTCTTTACATGATTTTAGATGGTGTGGCTCACCTGAGTTCCGTATACGATTGATTTTTGAGATATCCCATAATTTAACCGAATTCAAACAACTAAGCTTGGAATTGATATATATCCGAATTCAAACAACCAAGCTTGGAATTGAGCTTCGATGCAAGTCAAGCTTCATTCTACATGACCTCGGCTTGTTTTCAAACGAGCTAAGTCATTTGTAGCTAGGGGTGTACACGAACCGAGCTAGCTCGGTTAGCTCGCTTGACTCGACTTGAAAAAGCTCGATTCAACTCCGTTCGAAGCTGAGTTCGAGCCTAGTCGAGCTTATTTTTTGAGCTTGAAAATGAATTCGAGCTGAGTTCGAGCAAGCCCCAGCTCAACTCGACTTGGATCGAATCTAGCTCGAATCAAACTCAGATCGAACCAATTTGGTGACTTGGTTACTTAGCCATTGATGTTGCTCACCAATTGTTTGATAAAATGACTTGATGAAATGTGGCTAGTGGCAAGGAAGGTTTGACTAGTGGCAAGCAAGGTATGTACATTAAACAAATACATTTTATTGTTTTTGGTTTTATATGTTACTTAGAATGTGTTTGATAAAACACCTGTAAAACCATTGCCTCTGTTTTTAAAATAGTGGGCTTTTGAAGTTGCACATCAGGTGTTTGTGAAAATGCCTCAATGGCGAACTCGGCTTGAGTTGGCCCGAGCTGCTGACTGAACCGAGCCGAGCTGGCCAGTCAGGCTCGAGGACCAAGCCTAGCCGAGTTCGAGTTGAGGTCAGTCAGTGTGTTCGAGCTGGTTCAACTCGATGTACACCCCTATTTGTAGCTTAACTCACTTTGAATCGACATACAAGTCAAGCCAAATCGAGCTAGAGCCAAGCCGAGCCAGCTATTGGAGAACAAAAAAACAACTTTTTTCTCCATCTCTATCTTCTGCACTGCATCATCTTCGGCATCCCATTAATAACCTATATACTCCGCACATGTGTGCACTGCTGGGACATGCGCAAATGGCCCCTTCAATCTCTCATCTCATAGATCGCCATTGCAAGTCTTCCATGTTGATTAGTTTATTTCATTCCTTGGAGCGATGAGACACCTCATGCATCGACTAGAGCTATCTATCTAGTATTAGCCCGTCTTTGATGACTTATGCTTATAAAACACTCAACTCAAGGACTCAATCCTAAACTTAACCATGATTCACCACATGACACTGTCATTTTGATACTATTTAAGTTCTTCACCGCTACTTTGGACCCACTGATCATCCGTCTAAGATCATCGATCTCCATCTTGTTTCGAATTATTATCAGTCATCCGAAACAGGAGCGCAACTAGATGGCCGGTCCTGATTCATAAGTCATCATGCCACGTGTGCTTCATAGAGGTGTCTCGTTGTCAACTAGCCGGAGAGCTCCAGATTGATGTCGCTGGACCCACATCAGTATCATGGTGTATGTGGACGGTTTCCGGTCCATGATGGCTGGCTGGAAAACGGCCACATACATAAGGGTGAGACTGTTTCCTCTACAACTGTGATGTAGTGCCCACATCCACACCGTCCAAAGGTTCGGTCCTTCAACTTCACATCGTAATAATGAAATTAGGCTGATCCAAAACACATGTGGGCCACACCACAGGGTACTTTGGGGATGGGATCAGTAACTATTAAAACCGTTCCGATTGTGAGTGGCCCACCGCTCGTGTTTTTTGCATGCTTATGTGCACCACCAGGATGAATGGACACCCAAAATTCGGAAACGGATTGGCTACTCCCATGCCACCAGTCAGGTGGCTGGTGGTCGGTGCTGCCTCGGCCCCACCATGATGTATATGTTTCATCCATTCAGTTCATCCATTTTTACAGATCAGTTTAGGGCTTGTTACCAAAAATGAGTGGGATATAAATCTCAGGTGGACCACACCACAGGAAAGCAATAGTGATTGGATATCCACCATTAAAATCCTCCTAAGGCCCATTGTACTGTTCATTTGACATCCAATCTGTTGATTAAGTCATACAGACCCAGAGGAAGGGGAAAAACAAAAATAAGCTTGATCCAAAACTTTTATGGCCCCCAAAAAGTTTTTAATGGTTGACCTTCAACACTGTTTCCTATAATGTGGTCCACTTGAGATTGGGATATACCTCATTTTTGGTCTCATGTGATAAAATGATCTATAAAAATAGATGGACAACATGGATGGAACACATACATACATCTTGGTGGTGGGGCCCACAGAGCACCGACCACCGGCCATTGGCTGGTGGCAGGGGGAGTAGCCAATCCGGTTCCCCAAAATTCAGGCCCATCCACAACTCAGGCGGGTCCACAGGCTTTTAAGCATGACTTTACATGGTGTGACCCACCCGACTTCCGGATGGGCTTGATTTCCTCGATCTACAACGAGAACATGAGGGGGCGGATTGAACGAGAGATGTCATGCGCACATCACGGTGGGGTCCACAACTTTGTAAAATAAGCTTATTCTACAGTGGGATGGCCTATCTAGGAGGAACAGAATCCCTACCACACTTGTTGCAGGAAGGTGTGCCAATCAATCTCTGTGGGACCATTGTGATGCATGTTGATATCTACTCCATCCATCAGTCGTAGCACCTCATGTTGGAACCTGCATTGAAAATATCAGACCGATGGAAAAATCAGGTGGGCCACATCAGAGGGAACAGTAGGATGGGACTCATACCATAGAAACCTTCCCGGGGCCACCATGTTCCTTACATGCCATCCAACCCGTTCATCAGGTGATTCCCACAGAATTAAGAGGCATATCAAAAAATCAGCATGACCTAAAACTCAGGTAGGCCACATCGAGTAAATTTATGGGTAGTTTTACATTGTTCTTGTAATGTGGCCCACTTAAGTTTTGAGCTAAGCTTACTTTTATTATGCAGAGAGAAAATCAGTTGGTGCAACTGATGGACGGAGCGGATTTTACAGAGATCATGTAAGGAGCATCGATGCAAGAAGTCTGACAAGGCAGGGGTGGCGCACATGAACTTGCGTTGGGAATACAAAAAGGTCGTACTTGGGTGGAGGAGAGGGTTTGGTGGGCCATGAGAGAACAGCAAGGACATGGCAGTAGGCCAAAGCAAGGGTCAGGAGCTTTGCATGGCATTGGAAGTCGTTTCTAACTGTAAATGCATTGATGTGGCCATAAGTATCTAACAGAGTTAGGGACACTTCCAACTGGGGGGGCATTGGTGGTGAGACAATCATGTCGCCCCTGGTTGACAGCTGGTATTGATGAGGTGGGCCCAGATGGATCTCTTTTGTCTTCTTGCATGCAGTTTTCAACGTGGCTTAGTGGACAAGAAGCCTTACAGCTCTCATTTATTGGGCTTCACCTTCATGTGGAGATAAGGAGAATCTCTCCCTCTCTCTCTAGATTTCAGGAAGATCATTGCATGTTAGTGTGGGGAATCTGTGTTGGGGAACCCAAGTGAAAATCATTGCATGTTAGCGATGAGACTCACTTCTCTCATAGAAGTGAAAATCATTACACATTTGTTATGGGACATTGCATGATAGTTATGGGAGTCTCTCCATCCAAGTGAAGAGCATTGTATATTAGATGGAGGGATTGTGTGACCCAAATGAAGATGGCAGCACATTAGTTAGGGGTTTGTGTAATCCAAATGAAGATCACAGGTCTCTCTCTCTTTCTATCTCTCATGAAACCAAAATGAAGATCACAGCACATTTGTTAGGTCTCTCTCTCTCATGAAACCAAAATGAAGATCACCGCCTTTTAGTTAAGGGATTCTCTGTCATGGAACCCCAAGTAAAATCATTGCATTTATTTTGGTTGGTTAAGAAACTCTCTCTCTCTCATGAAACCCAAATGAAGATCACTGCCTTTTAGTTAAGGGATTCTATGCCATAGAACCCAAGTAAAATCATTGCATTCATTTTGGTTGGTTTTGAAACTCTCTAGCTCTCTCTCTCATGAAACCCAAATGAAGATCACTGCCTATTAGTTAAGGGACTCTCTCTCTCTCTCTCTCTCTCTCTCTCTCTCTCTCTCTCTCTCTCCAACCTCACATGAACATATATGAGCAAATCCAACTCACTGAAACCATCTTCATATCATTGAATGCTAAACACAACAAGGAAACTCTTGAATCACAAAACATTTTGTACAAAAATCAGCCAAACACCAACTTCTAAAGATATTAAAAATCAAAAGAAGAAAAAAAGATCAACCAAAGTTACAAAGTTAAAACCACCCAACCAATCCAAACCCAAATCCTCTCCCCTCTAATTATCCAACCCCTCCCTCTCAACCAATCCTCCCAACAAACCAAAAAAAAAAAACACCCAATCTTTTTACACTACACCCCTCTTTTTCTCTTATCCGTTATCAAATCTCAATCTCGACGAACCTCGATCCTCCATTACTCT
Organism: Magnolia changhungtana; assembly: GCA_030180095.1. Lineage (NCBI taxonomy): Eukaryota > Viridiplantae > Streptophyta > Magnoliopsida > Magnoliales > Magnoliaceae > Magnolia > Magnolia changhungtana. The sequence goes on from JASAUF010000122.1 coordinate 4,975,608, forward strand.
CAACATCCTGCAACAACACAAAAACCCAACCTCAGATAAACAAAAAAAATAATAATAAAAAAAAAAATAAAAAAATCCAAATCACCATGCGTGCGCTGCACCAACACCTCCACTAACCTGCGTAGCCATGCTAACGTGCGCCGCCTCGAGGGGTGCATGCGTAGGGGCCTTTCTCTCCAGAATCTCCAAAGGCCCATTAACCTTCTCATGCTTCTTGCCGACGGCGTGGCCCTTCTTCAATCCCAAGAGCTCCTTCCATCTGATGGGGCCCTTGGGGGGCCTCTGTGACACGTCATCCTCATCGTCGTCGCCGACCAGCAGCTCCTCCCGCAGCGTCATCTTCTGCAATTGGGTAGTGCAATTCTCCTTCAAGGGCAGCAGCCTCCCCTTGCAGAAGATCTCATCGGCTGCGATCATGCTGTAATTACTCACCGTGAATTCGAAATCCGATGAGCCAGGTGACGATGTGGGTCCCACTCCCCTCTCCCGCTTGATCTTGTGATGATCTACAGCGTCAGCGAAATCGTTTGAGAATGAGATCCTTGGGCTCATTGGAGCACAGAGACCTTGATGATCTGTGTTGAACATTTCAATGCATGCCATCAACACACACTCTCTCTCTCTCTCTCTGAAGTGAAACACTACCTCTCGCTTATATTTATATATATGAATGAGTAGAGAGAGTCTATTTATGTATATATATTACGTTGTCTTCAATGCCGTCCATCTTTTAGATCTGTCACATGTCACTACCAACCGTCTGTTATTTCCACACGCTTTTTGGAGCACTGACCATCCACACACTCATGCACACGTGCACTTATACAACATCTGATCTTTCTTCACTGTTTAGATTTTTTTGAATTAAAATCAGACCGTTCCACACTTCACGTGGTCCACGGTTTATGAAACAAATGGACAGGATTGACCCTCGGTTTATTGTGCATATTGGTAGCTACCTGTGGAGTTAAATGGCCTTTTTTTAAGGAGTAAAATCCAAGCGGTTGTTTCTAAACAGATGGAAAGGTCAGATCTGGCACGTGGGTTATGCATTGGCACGTGTGATTGCGTGTAAAGGGTGAGGGTTCTACACGCGTGTAGAAATGAGCAAACCTATGCGTAGTGGATGGATATGGCCATATTGGTAGGGCTGCCTACAACCGGGCCTGGGGTAGGTCTCGGCCCGGTTTATGAACTGTTTCTGGGCGGGCCTATTCGAAGTTCTGATTTTTTTAAGCCGAGCCCGGCCCATTGACACCCCTGGATATGAGTATTTGGATCGGATTTCTTCGTGTTAACATGTGCATGCTTGCATGTATGTATGATACATGTGCATGTTTAGTCCATGTGTGGGCACTGTACGGTATGGTGGACGCGGATTGCGTGCGACCCTGACCGAAGGAAGTCCCTGTCTTCGTAAGCTAGGTGGGGCCCACCGTGATGTTTATGTGAAATACATCTGGTGAATCGGGTTCGCCGGATATGTCATGGCATGAGCGCAAAAACAAGGCGGATCCAAAACTCAAGTGAGCCACACCACACAAAGCAGTGGGGAGGGAATGTCTAACGTTGAAACCTTCCAGGAGTCTACCATGAATCCATGATGTTTTGTATGCCATCAGAGCTGTTCGTAAGATACTTCCTGCTTGGATGAATTGAACAGAAAAATATTAGCTTGATCTAGGCTCAACTGAGTTTTGGATTTACCTCATTTTCCTAATATGAGATGAAAACAATATATGGATAGGATGAATTTAATTTTTACAAACATATTAATAGCCCCACCTAACTTTTCACCACAAAAATGGGATGGTAGGCAATGGGCTCTCTTAAAATGTCTTGTTAATGGCTACTTTACTTGGATTGGATATTGTCCCCACTTAGACCAAACTCCCTTTACTCCTACATGGTGTGATTTGATTGGACGACAGGCTGATATCTAATACAAGCTAATTAACAATAACACTTTCAAGCCCATCTCTAATAATAATCTGCCATCCAATAAAATCAACCCATGCCAAGGGCAATGGGAGGTTGGATTCTGCCCCCACTTAGACCAAACTCCCTTCATGGCGTGTTTTGATTCGACAACGTGCTTGTATCTGATACAAGCCGGTTAACAATAACACTTTCAAAAGTGTTGAAACTTTTGGGAGTCTGACACCGAGCCGTGAGTAGGGACCTGACCCATGCATTTTGAAGGTTGGCTAGTCTTCTGTTTCACATGGGTGCGCTCGACCCATGCATTTGAACGTTGGCTAGACTTCTTTCACATGGGTGCGCTCAGTGAGTACTGGAGACTCTGTACGTGCAACAACCAAGAAACGCCAGGTGGATTCATAACATGACCATTTGAAAATTCAGATTTGGAAATGCTGATATATTCCCGCCAATTGCCTTTCAAATGGCGGGAGCTGATTGGCGCACCAGCTCTCCATGCTCCCTGGGCCCTTCTTTCAATGAAACTTCTACTTCAGTGGTAGCAACCCTGTACATGTCCTGATCGTAGCATGCATGATTCTAAACCATGATCCATGTGTACATCCATGCATGGATGTAGAACATTCACATGGACTCATCCAAAACGGCTCATCACCATGCATGCACCCCATGGTGAATGTTCACATGCATGACATGGAAAGCAATGGTGAGGATTATCTATTCCATGCTCCCTATGGTGAATATTGAGATGACCCAAATGTGCATGCATGAGTATGACATACATATGTGATGTGGGACATGGCATGGCATGGAAAGCAATGGTGAGGATTATCCATGCCATGCACCCTATGGTGAATGTTGAGATGACATGAGTATGACATGAGTGTGTGATGGGGAGCATGGCATCATGGCATGGAAAGCAATGTGCAGGATTTAAAAAGGGGGTGTGTTGGTTTGTAAGGGGCAGATATCTAATTTAAGAAAGGGTGGCAGAAGGGGCATGCATGGATCTCGTTGACCGTCCATTGACTTGGATATTATTAGTAGGGCATGAGCTGGCGATGCCGACGGATCGATGGAACCACGTGATCGGGCTTTTACGAAGAGAAGAGAGCACGTGATCACATGAGATGAAAACGGCTTTTCTGCTTCTTAAGATCGAGTAATCGCGCTTTTTGTGGGGTATTGGTTGCTAATTCTCTTTCTAATATTTACGATACTGCCACTGTTTAAGTACGAGTAAGACAGCTTCCAATTACCATACGTTCAAGCTGTGTGGGGCCCCATTTTATGTCTGAGTGCCATCCAAACCGTCCATTGGATGATCTCTTCTCTCCTATGTGACGTGGAGAGCGGATTGGGTGTTAGCCGGGTAACACCACCTTAGTGGGTGTTACCCTTACCGTGGGGTCCACCTTGATGGTTTGTTGTATATCCACGCTGTCCATCCATTTTTTCAGTCCATTTTGTGACGTGGTCCCAAAAAATAAACAGATTCAAATCTCAGGTGGACCACACCACAGGAAACAGTGGTGACCGAACGACCACTATTAAAAACTTCTGAGGGCCTATTGTAAGCAGATCCGTAATGTTTATTTGCCATCCAATCCGTTGATAGGGCCAAAATGATCAAGATGAAGGAAAAATACAAAGATCAGCTTGATCCAAAACTTTTGTGGCCTACAAAAAGATTTTAACAGTCATTTACCACAATTCAAGTGTTATGGTCCACCAGAGATTTGGATCTGCTTAAGTTTTAACATAACGTCCTAAAATGATCTGAAAAAAACGATGGACGGATTGGATTTAGGAAAAGATTATCAAGGTGGGCCCACACGGTAAAGGTAACACCCACGGAGGTGTTACCCGGGTAACACCTACTCGCTCCCTGTCATGTGTATATTCCAAAATCCAGACTGATAATTGACTCCGGTGGGGCAGGCAGAAGGGAACACCATAGATAGTTGCAGATGGAGTTCGGTGCCCACCTTTTTGTATATATGTCATCTAAACAAGTAATCATGTGGAACCCAGAAGGATGAAGTGTAACATATCAAACTAGACCCGTTCCAAAAATAGGTGGACCACAACGAGTGAATATATAGGTTTTCAGCATAATTGTACATTTCTCCATGTTTGTGTCGCACTTGAAATTGGGATTGGGATGAATCTTAGAATGTACAGTGGAAATGATGAGCCTCACACAATTCACGGTTTGGATTACACATAGAAATCTCTTGTTGACACCACACAGCTCGAACATCTGCTAGTGATCATTTCCACAGTTTTAATTATTACTACATCTTATTATTGTAATGAAATTATTTAGTACCAAGGAAGAGTGTGTTGGTTCAAATACAACCGCTCAGAAATTGTACACGTGGCACACATTTAACTCAACGGTTCAAATCGTTGGCCCACTTTAGATAGGCAATGGACTTAAAATAAGATTAATGGGAGATCGTAACCTTTGGTTAATGGATATTCGTTATATTCAATTCGTTCATCTGACAACTTTTAACTTTAACCGTCCATTATATGTCCACCAATCATCGAATCAGTTCGTAGTAAGTGCCGGTTTATTACTCGCGATATATATATATATATATATATATATATACACTGTGTGTACCACTTGAATGAGGGTTCGGATCAAGTCTCAGGCGCATGCAAAACTCAGGTGAGGCCCTACTAAGTGCTTTTATATGTTTTAATGGTGTCTTCACATAATTCCAGATGGTATGGCCCACCTGAGTTCCATATACAGCTGATTTTTGAGATATTTCATAATTTAAAGGGGACCCATCAAATGCAAAGTGTTAATGGTCGACACGCATCACAGTGGGGCCCACGCAGCTCGACCTCACGGTAGCTTATCGACAGCTCAAGCGCATTGTACCTTTTCCATATATATATATATATATATATATATATATATATATATATATATATATATATATATATGCCACGTCTGTAATATGCATGTGAGTGCCGTGGTATGAACTATCAGACTCTCCCAGAGTACGAATGTTTTCCTCTTATCTTAAATGATCATTGTTAGAGGTTATTGATCTTGATGATAGGTTGGCAAGTCGGTAGCAGGACTTTTCAGATTGAGAAATGATACTCTGGCAGAGTGTGATGGATGATACGCAGGCACTTAGAATTTACTTAAAATTGTACACGTGTCATATAAGTAATTAAAATTACAGTCCCAATTATGTTCCCTGTTTAGATGCGTGATAATAGAAAAATTAAGCTTATTGATCTGTCTGACTATCATATAGGTGGACATTTATTGAACAGCTAATAATGAAAATATCCAATGTTCTTGTCTCCAAAAACAAGTGTCCACGAATCAGAGGTTACGATTATTCAACCAATCTGGGTTTTGAATTTTTACTTAATGGCAGTGATTTCCATAATTTATACGGTTTGATATATTTCATGTGTAACATTTATAAGTGCCTGAGTATGAAGTATCAGATGCAGCCAGAGTATCAAGACACAAGTTCAGATCTTCCGGAGAGTTGTTTAACCTAATAGTAAAACGATCCACACAACCATCAACCATAGCATGCTAAGCTAATGCAAGTCCCTTTTTTCCCATGTGCAGGAAATCTGAGCCGTGAAAAATGTGGGACCTACCGTTAAGATCACATAGTACATAAAATGAAATCATTATGGCCACTCATCAGGTGGGCCACAAGATTGAAATGAATGGATAGCCGACAGTCTACCAACGACAGTCTACCAACGCAGAGGGAGTTGTTTCGGAGACCTGCCCAGGTGAGTCTCAGAAATTGCCAGAGAGTTAAGGATTATTTAAGAAGTTATAAATCTAGGGCAGTGTGATGGATTTTTTGGAAAGTTGCGGTAATATGGACTCAAGCTTTGCTAAATTCACACGCGTGTGATCTTGCACATTCACATGGAGGTACGTGTGCCAATATGGAACACGTGTACAGCACCTGAGCTTTCCATCTGGTTGGAAGTAACGGTTTTGATCTTCTGATTCAAAAATCAGGCTGTTTTCACTTGGCAGGTGGGCCACAGGGTAGGTGAGTTTAATAGGCAGTGGCTGCTCAAGGCATGAAATGGCCCGATCTTTAGGCTGGGAAATCTACGCAGCGTAGACCACCTGATGGAAAGATCTGATCAAGCACACGTATTCCAAGTTAGCGCGTGTGCATGCGTGTGGATGGGCAAACTCTGCTAATTGTTTTCAAGCGCAGCCACTCGCGCATGGAACCCTGACCATCCACACGCAGGAAAAAGTGCCAATATGGCCCATGTGTTGGAGATCCGAGCTTTATCTCTTGTTGATCACGATGATTAGATCTTTTCTTTTCAAAATCTAGACTGGTTCACTGATTAGGTGGACCACAAAAAGTACAAGAAAATCCGATGGATAATACAATCTTTTTTGAACCATCCAATTGTTCTGTATACTCTGGTCCACCTCAGGAGTGAAGTAGCCAGAATTTTAGGTCAGAAGATCCAAACAGGGAAACCCATATGATATTAACCTCTGATCATACACACGTGTGCCATATCAGCACTTGTTCCTGCATGTGGATGTGGAGGAATCCCACACGCGTAAACACTTGTTCTTTTCCTTTTTTCTTTATTCTTTAAAATTAGTGCCGGGTTGGGTGTGGGATTGACTAATGGGAAATAAAAGGGGTGGTGATGTGTAGGTGGGGCTTTTACTTCGACCAAAAGACACCGCTGTCACTCACATGCCTACCATTTTTTGTGGAACCCATGTGGGCAAATGGGTGATGGACACGTGGCAGAATGGTATGCATCTATCTGAATTTTTGTCTTGGACTGGTCAAAGTCATGACTGTCTATGGATAGAGGAAGGAAGCCAGGGAAGAGGGTGCTGTCACTTTTCTGGTCTGCTATCTTGTTAGCAATAGGAGCTATTTTTTTTGTGGGGCCCACTACGTATACCCCACCCTTATTGATAGGTACACCCCCTTTTTTTAACTTTTGGTGGTAAAATAGTGAAATAGTTGTGGTAGCTGTATTACCATGTAGGAAGGAAGATCGAGTCTATTATTTTTGTGGGTGTAGGTATCAATTTTTTTAATTATTAGAGAGCCGGTTTAGTGGGCTTGTTGTGCTCTCATTGTGGGCCTTTTCCCTAGTAAAATCAACGGCGGAAAACACTTCTTAAATGGGGAATCTGATTATTTCCTTTTGCCTATAGGCTAGAGTTATATAGGACCGTAGTCTGATGCGGCGCAAGATTCCTTACATGTGGGGCCACCGTTTGGTAATGTAGACCGTTGATCTGATGGGTACCAAAACGATGGGATGCACCAAGAATCACCCAAGCCAAAAGATCTTGGCCTGATCTTTGACCTCTTTTTTTTTTCACTTGAATGTGGATGGCTGATTAGTTGTTCTTTAATGCTCTTGGTGCGAGTCACCGATCAAGGGTTCAGGACTCAGGACCGGCCGGGCCCATCAGATCAATGGTCTACTTTCCAAGATCCGGACAGTTCACAGGGTGGGTTGCACTTTGAGAGGATCATGTTCCAAAAACCATCCTCCATAGGAAAAATCCGACTGAATACATGTCCTGGGCCAGTTGGATGGTCTGATGGTAAGAATTTAAGAATTTTGTGACATGGCCCAGTCATAAGGAAGCCAAATAGGTGGAGCCACCAGATGAACGGCCCGGATAAACAATGGAGCACATATAACATCTTATATCAACCGCATGCTTAATCGTCATACCTCTTATCCCATTCACGAATCCAATCCAATGGAATCTCTATGCATGAGATGTATCTCAAATCTCTGGTCTAAAAATAAAAATTAAAAAATCACAAGCCGTTGGTTGTGGAAGTTGTCCACGTGGTACATTGCTGACCGTTTGGCAGTTACATGTGGGCCATTGCTCTTTTATTTTTTTTAATCATTTATTGCAGCCAATATCAGGTGGTTGGATCATCTGGTCTGAGGACATCGCACGGTAGGGCTCATTAGAGGGATGGCCCAGATCAACTTAGATATATGTTGATGACTGAAGTCTTGCGTTTGTGTAGTCAGTTACGTCATTGTCCATGGTCTAGGGCTTCCATCTGGACACAGCTGTCCCCAAATCTGAAAGTTGTCCTGTCCAAGAGGTAACCAGAATGCAGATGTCCATGGATAATGTCTTGCACAAAAATACTCTCTACTCCGCATCCCTACTGAATCTGGATGGTTGTACTCCATTATATGCAACCCAGCATTACATGGCCCGGATTTCACGGGAGAGTGTTCCCATTTGCCCAACTTACTACAGGGCCCAGATGGACTCTCTGGAGTTGTCCAAAATCAGAATCTTCTCGACCATGAACGACCTTATCCATGCATCGGACGACTATTTTGACGTTGATCCTGACATGGACAAGCTTGACCTAGACAAGCTGTTCACACATCCAAACAACCCCTTAAGGGGCTTGATTTAAACTGTTTGCATGCCATTGACTACAGCATCCAATTGCTACTTTGATTTGATCGGTGGGGGTGCGTGTGGATGAATAAATGAACGGTTGGTTGGACGGTTGATGGATGTGTCGTGATACATGCTTAAGCCTCAGCTAAAGAAAAGCTTAACATGTATGGATCTTTTTCTTTTTTCTTTTTTTTCATAAATATACAAACCATGTGTTTTAGCATTTGCTGAAGAATCATTGAAAATTTCTACCAATTTTCCTATATTTGGCTAAGTCGATGTTCATGCTTTTAAGGAATATTTATTATATATACATTTTTTTTTTACAATTATTTGATTCACAAGTATGTAAATATGTGTATTTTATCATTTCCTTAAATTCATTGAGATATTCCAACATTTCCCCATTGATTCCTCAATTAGCAATACATTTTCAAATATCAACTATAGCAATGTATATTTCTTCATCATGGATGGGCATGGACCCCTCACATGCGTGCGTGTGCTCACACACACACCCCACCAAATCCGAGGTACTTACAGGGTGTTTGGATCGTAAGTTACTTAAGCTACTTTATGCCTCAAGTAGCTTATTTTAATTTTTACTTGTTAATTAACTTTAAATATTTTTTTAAAAAGAAGTTACTTATAATTAATCATAAACAAACTTTAAAGTAACTTAATTGGTGGTATCCAAACAGGCCCTTAAGGGGTATTTGGTTGTTGGTCTTAATATTTCCTTAGCCTTTTTATTTAAAAAAAATAAAAAAAAAACATGCACGCACACGTCACACACTCACACTAGTGGAATTTCACCACCTATGGGTACTCGAACCCTTGACCGGGAGTTGAAACTCCTGAGAGTCTACCACCCGAGCAAGATAAGGACCCTCCTTAGCTTAATAACTCCTTGGTTTTTACCAAAAACCATGTCTAGTTCACACTTTGTGTGTGTGTGTGTTGACTATTACATCCCTGCAGAATTCCTATACGAGGTTTTCTTCATAAAACTTGCCCTAGCATTTTAGCTAGGAAATGTAAAATCTGAGAAAATTAAACAGAATTTTAGACTTTTCCCTAGTTTTTCCAAGAAATAAAGTACATCAACCAAATAAAATTTAATTGTTACACAAGAAATACAAGGTGAACTCTAACATTCCCCAGGAAACATGGACACCAGAAAATGGATTCCCCAAAAACCAAACAATCCCTTAGAATCAGGAGCAAAGAGCATGCATTGATCTACCATCAATTTTGTAGATCAAGGCACTGACACTACAAGTGTGTTTTCAGTGCTGACAAGTGAGGTCCATGATTTGATATAGATCATAGACCACGGGTCCATTGCATCCCACCTTTAATTAGTACAAATCATAGGCTTTAAACTTGCGGCCTACATTTACTCTGTTAAGAAGAGAAATACAACAAGGGTACAATCGAAAAAGAAGTCTCTGGATTGGTGGCTAGGTTCTTCCAACCTGGGAGACTTTAATGTCCATGCACGTCCAAATGCAATACCAAACCACGGGCCCCACTTGCCACAATTAAGCCTGAGGTTACGACATGGGCTCGTCCTAACTGTAAGAAAGTTATTAGAAGCTTGGCAATGATGTCACGGGAGGAAGAGCCTTTGATAGCTTGGTAGGTTTCCCACTTAAAGCCCCCATATCTCCCACCAGTAATCCCTGTGGGCCATGGGTCTTTTTCCCGTATACCAATTCCCACTTTTTCCCGTTGAAAAAGGAGAAAACTACATTTTAAGCAGGCAAAACAATCAAACAAAATCATCTTCATGTTTATCAAAATCATCAGATGCTCTCTTCAGGGGCAATTTATTCTCATGGGAAATGCGAGGCTTTCTTGGCGCACGCAACCCTTTTGATGTCCTTTGTAATCCCACCATACCAGACTCCAAAGATTTGCATTGAGTAGGGAACAAACTTCTACTAGAATCTTCATTGGAAGGGAGTACTGGGATTGTTTGGGTGGGAGAATGCATTTCAAGATGTCTTAGGGATTGTGGCATGTGTGTTTGGCTGTGAGCTCTCTTTGCTTGGAGGCTGTCTTCTGGTCCTGACAAATCCTTTGCCTTCAAACTTCTCATCGATTCAATGGGAATAAGCTTCCCATCTACTTGGTTTGTAAAAACAAATGTAACCTGCAATGACATGATACACAAGCAATGACATGATACACAAGCAATAAACTGAAAAGAATAACCATTAAGGGGGCGTTTGGATGTGTGGAACTTGAACATGGATGGGAGTTCTGTGGAAGAGAGTTCCGAGGAAGACCTTTTGCTCTTCTGAAACAACTCGGGCATTTTTTTTAAAAAAAAGTGAGTTCCATGGGTCCTGGAGTTCTTAAGTGAACCAGGGCACCCAAACATGAGAATTCCAGAATCAATTCTAGCTCCATGCATCCAAACAACCCCTACAAGCAAGAGAGACCATACAAAATCGGAATTGCATGAAATGTCATTATTCTGTTTTGCACCCATTATGATAAAGTTGGAAACATAAATATCTACAGTTTAAAAAATGCTAATAAAATTTCTTGTGTCAGTGTATGACAAATACAAGATGATTATGACGAGTATATGACAGACCATGGAAAAGAGAAGCAAACAAAATCAAGTCATGGATGAAATATTGGGCAATGAATACTACCGATTCTCATCAGAGTGACATAAAATTAGAAATGACATGGGAATTCCCATGCAAACATCATTTCACCTCACGTGAAGTTTAGCGTATATGAGCACTAGCTGATGCCTATTTATAGATTTTTGAGCCATAAGAATACAGATAAGTAGCACAGGATGATGTTGATGTTTATTTTAACCTTACTCATGTTACCTTTAAAGTCCTGGACTCGTCCTTTGGAACCTATTCTCACGTGAATGTCTCTGATTTGAAGGACAACATATCCATCAATCAGCCATTTTCCCCACATGACTGGAGTTTCCTTAGCTCAGGGTCAAACAACTCGATCCTGTGAGTTGATGCATCAATCTTGAGCATGCAGACCAAGTTATAACCCATATACAATGACACCAATTATTTATAGTTGTTTATATATATATAAAACTTTTGAGTCCTAAGTGTGTAATCTTGTCTTTTAACACCTCCGATGAGGAACTATTATTGATGACGCTCCGGGCTGGGAGCAAGGTGGAGTTCAGATACAGCAGTATGACGAATGACAACAAGAGATCTAGATAGAGATCCAAAGAACATTGCAGATTTGGTGAGATCTGAGGCTTGCAGATTTGCCATCGCTGGAGGTGAGACCTTACAACAGAGATGACAATCTGGTTGGAGATTGTAAATGTTGAAAATTTAGGCAATTCGACCTTGGTGCTAGGATATCAACAGCCAGGATCAGGACTCTAATACTATGTTAAATGTGGGGACCAAGGTTGTCAATAACAGTAGCAGCAGCCATAACAGCCGTTATGGCCTTCTAATGGTAAAAAATAAAAATAAAAAATTTAAGGAAATGTATGGGTCCCCTACCTGTCCCCTTTTTTCTTTTCTTTTTTTCAGGAATGGCATTACAACCCCATATGAGGTAATGTGTCCCATTATGTAACAGTCAAAATTTTTTTAAAGGAAATGTATCGGCCCCCCTACCTGTCCCCTTTTTCTTTTCAGGAATGGGCATTACAACCACATATCAGGTAATGGGTTCCGTTATGTAACCATTTCTTTAATACCATGATGGGGACTAGATAGTGGTAAAGTTTGATATTTATTCCATATGACAATCTACCTATATTTAACGTGTACAGTTGAATGCATACATATACTATCCTAACACAGTCTTAACTATCTGTGTTCTCCCACTAAGTTTGGACTGTTGATCATTGTATTTTAACCCATCCATTTAATAGTTGACAATCGGCTGGTTATAATTGTCCAATCAGTATGGTATTTTAGTTATGTTCCATCCACAAAAGGGCTTCTCATTCAAATGGCTTTGCTTCATAAACACACATACTACATGTACAATGAACAAGTCACCACCATTTTGAACTATCACTGCAATCTAGCTTGAGATTGAGAAGGGACTACATCATACACATGCACAAGATTGCGCCAGTCATAAAGGAGCATTGTGAACATGCCCTGGCCCAAAAACAGTCCAGTCCACTCATTAAGCGGCAAGACAAGCATGAAGAAATGGATAGCTCACATTCCACTTACATGTATGGCCAACCTAATGAGTGTACCAACCTTGTCTGTGGACCAGGGCATTTTCACAGGCTGCTTTTAATGATGAATGGCTTGAATCTCGCACTATTTTCTCCCTGTTGGCACTTGACACATGCTATGAAGCCCCTTCTCAATCTCAGTTGAGCAAGTCCCATTCATATTTCTCATATGTTATGTGAGAGAAAAGGGGTTGAAATCTCTTTCCAACTTTAACTCATATAAGAAAGAAATAGTAAAATTAGAAATTAATCCATCTAATCAACTGCACGACTACTTTTAGATGTTTTTCTAATCATGGGGTAAAGGATTATAGGTCATACAGAATTGAAGTGGGGGTGTTTTTGTGGTCCCCATATTATCATCTGGGGGGTGATTGGTTATTTTTTCCTTTAAATATTCAAAATGTCCTAGACCTTTTGTTGTGTTTTATGTTTTAAAATTTTAACATATTTTGTGGAAACTAGTCCACAACTCTAGATTCTAACTCACCAACACATATTAGACACTGATGCCTGCATACAGGTTATTGTAGACGTATTAGTGCTGGTCAGTTTAACCGATGGTAATAAAGCGATGGGTAGCAATCAAGGTGTTCCATAATGGTAACGGTGGCCGTAATGGCAACCACCATTACCGTTAGGATACGGGCTGCAACGGCTGTTACGGTTCTTCTTTAAAAAAAAAAAAATGAAAAAACAGTTACAAGACCATTACAGGGCAGTTACAGCCCTTTTTTCTTGTAACGGCCGTTTCAACCCCGTAATGCGTAACAGCTATGACTGTTACCATTACGCAACCGATTTGGGATACCATGGTAGCAATCCCACAAGTGAACTTCTACCCCGGCCCTGCCTGTTGACATTCCTAATGATGGAAATCAGACCCTAGAATTATCAGCAATGAGAGCGTTGAAATCAAGGGAAGATGTCATTTCTTCTTTTAATGATCAAAAGCAAAATTCCTATCTCAACACACCTCATCACCAGCTGAAGCTTGAAGAATTACATCAGGCACAGATGTTGGAAAAGTATGATGACCCCAACTTCCTAAATCCTCCTCAAGAGGAGTTCCCAGCTGAAAATTAAAGTTTCAAATAGAAGTTAGAAAACAAATCATAAATCAAAAGCAGGCACAAGGCCCTAATGACAGAGAATAAATGACTTGTGGCCAACCTGTTTCTCTGAGCTTTGCAACTTATGCAAGCATCCAGCAATCTCTGCAAATCCACCTATATCAGAACCCTCTTCAGCTTGGCACTTTCCATTTGTAGAATCCCTCCCTTTTACAACCTCAGTCACATCCTCTGAGCTGTCATCTACACTTAAATCATCTGTCTTACAACGAATACAGTTCATGTTTTCATGGATTTCAGACCTGTAAAAATAGGCAAGAATAAAGTCAGAAACAAGTCAATAACTCTCCAGGAGTAAAAAGTATATCTTAAAATATGCTCAATTCACAGTATTAGAGGCTGAAGGAACCAATTTTGATGAGGAATACAGCTTCACCCTTTATATTTGTGTCACAGGTACATCAGGGCAAACATATATGCTTGGCCATCAGTACGCATAGCATTCAGGATCACTCGGCCTTGGAGAAAAAATGTGCTTTTTATTTTTATTTTGTTACCGATTCGGACAGACTAAAACGAGTACAACAGCAGGACTTAAACCTGGGTCTCCCCACTAGCAGGGCCATCCTCTAATCATCTCAAGATTCTCAACTAATGAGGTACTGGTTTGTAGAAAGAAATTCTTCCTGTTGTTGCCTATACAATTCGGAAAAAGTGCATACTGACAAATATATCTGTCACCTCTTCCAAATAAATGTGTACTTTTCCCATGCCAATTGCAGTAGGCATCAGTTGTAGTCAAGGCTTGTCATCTTGATGGGGGCCTCAAAGTCTATAGAAAGAGAAGGCTAGGGTGGGACCCACGAGTCTTCTCTAGGCCCCACGGATCAGCCAACCACTCTTGCAAGCCAATAGAGGTGGTGCGGTTGGGCCCCCTGGAGCCAACAAGTGCACATGTGCTTTTTTGTCAAGAAAAGTTATAGTAAGGGTATTTTTGTAATAGGTCTTTTGCAGGGGTATTTTTGTAATATGTGTTTTAAGTAAGTCAGCCTGGAGCCTTTATGTAAGGGTTTCTTGGGGACAAAGACATTACATGGTAACTTGGTTTTGAATTTCTTGGGGAGAAAGACATTACATGGTAACTTGGTTTTGAAGAAAGAAAACTAAAGAGGTGTCAACTCCTCTTTCCCCTCTTGGTGCCAACTCCAAGAACACCACCAGTGCTGATTCCGGTGAAATCTATCCCTTCCTTACTCTATTCTCCTATACTCTTCTTATTCTTTCTAATCCTCATATCTTCTCTTTAAAACCTTTGAATCTTCGTTCTTTCTCGTTATTTTCTTTATTCTCGTTGTCCGTCCACTATCAATTTGGTATCAGAGCCTAAGCTTGCTGATGTCGACTCGCACAAGCAAATCCTATGGTAGGAGATTTACATATGAGCAACGGGACGACATGCTTGCACGTATGGCAAATCAACTCGACTACTTAGTGCACCGCATGGATGCCTTGGAGCTGCAAATGGAGCGATTGGAGTCAAGGAACGACAAAAATCATGTACCCGCAAAGCCTATATGTGATATGAGAGATGGTGAAACTTCTGGACAACATGTGGCAGAGGAAGAAGGTGAGGTCGATGATCTTCCTCGATAGCATCTAGTGGCACATGCTAATGTAACCGCCAGTAAGGCTACTCAGGAGCGGTCAATTCCTCAACAAGGTGCACTCATGGAGACTGTACGAATGTATTTTGGAGGGGACCGACCGGAACACAACTATGTGGCCAACAATATTACGAAGAATGTGAGAATAAGCGTACCTAACTTCATTGGCAAGTTGAAGCCAACTCAATTTCTTGATTGGCTTACAGCGTTAGGGGGTTACTTCGAATGGCATGACATGGATGATGATAGTCGAGTCAGGTTCACTAAGATGAAGCTTAAGGGGCATGCGCGTGTTTGGTGGAGAAGTGTGGAAGACCGTGTATCGATTGGCTAGCCACCTATTGTTCATTGGGAAGAAATGAAGTCGAAGCTAAAGGAAAAGTATCTTCCTCTTGATTATGAGGATGTGCTCTATGAACAACTGGTCAAATTGCGCAAGGAAAAATGACGGTGGAAGAATACATGGAGCGCTTCAACAAACTCATGCTCTGTTGTCAAATTACAAAGGAGTGTCATACCCTCTCTCGTTTCAAGTCATGCCTAAGAGCTGAAATTCAAAGAGATATGATTACTGTGAGGCTTTATGGGATAGATGATTTATTCCAATTAGCTCTGAAAATTGAGCAACAACTTAGACAACTCGTTGGGAGAAGATTTAGCGCAGTTACTAGTGAGTTGATGAATTGACGAGGTGCCGAAGTCAGCTAAACAGCAAGGGTCCCTGATAATGTAGCTACCAAAAAGCCTGCTAAGTCAAGGCCACCTCGTTTGGTGGAGAATCACGGCAAGGCCCCCATAGGGAGTGATTCACACAGGGATATGAAAGACATGGACTACTATAGTTGTGTGGAAAGGGACATTATGCATCACGTTGCCCTCAGAAAGTTACGGCTATTCGTGCAGAAGAAGAGGATAATGAATCCGAAGGGGAAAAAGATCCACGTGAAGCTGATGAATCACAAGAAGACACCTATGAATGTGGCCCGGAAAACGAGATATCGATCGTTGTTCAGAGTGTTCTTGTAGCCCCTAAGAAGGATGAGATTGAAGATTAGCGACGGACTACTCTGATGCAGGACACGGAAACTAAACTGATATGCAAGATTTCAGACTTTAGATCATACTAATTTAGAAACATTCACAAAACTTCTACATCCCACATAAAGTTCAAGCATTCAATCAAGGGGGATCTATGCAAGCCCAGGCCTACACAAGCTAGGGTTGGATCAATCAAAATTATAGACCAAACAATAATCAAATGAGGGTAAATTCATCCACACATGCACAGAAATAATTCCCCAATCCAAGGGGTTCACAGATTTCAATTCGGGGAACCCTAAGGTTGAACAAAGGGCATAAAATTAGGGATTTAAGTAATTTAGGGTTAGGGTTAGGGATTGGGGTGAAAGAGAAGAGAGAGACGAACCAGAGAAGCGTTACACGCGTGGACAACGGTGAAGGCCCAGACGCACGTGCGCTGGAGGTGTCCCGCACGTGTGTGGGGCCCATAAATCGAAAAACAGCCAGCTTGGCCCTGGTCAACCAAGGGTAGGCCACAAAATTTCCAAATTTCAGCCTGATCCGATGCACGATCTGTGCGTGGTGCTCCGCCGAAGTTTCAGCCCTCCTGTATGGCCAGATTCTGGAAATCTGTTGTAGAGAGAAAAACGGCTGCAATAAAGGATGGATTTGAAGCGTAGATGATTGTAGGAGAAGAGAAATATGGATGGTAGAAGGTGGGGACGAATCGGGATAGCTGTGGCTTCGCACCACGGTAGTCAGCCCTTCGAGGAAGGGAGGGTTTCACACCGAATTGAATCTCCACAACTTAGAAATTTAGAGGAGCAGAAAAATGCGGAAATTTTATTAATCTTCAATGAGAAAAAAAGACTACAAGGGGTGCCTATTTATAATAAAACCTTATACCCAAAAACTCGAGCCATGTGCGCAACCTATTACTTGGAGACGAAGTAATAAAAAATAACAATTAATCAAAGCAATTTAAACCGTCCATGATATTCCTAATAACAATAATAAGCAAAACCCAGAGTACTAGATTAATTAGAATAGTGGGTCACGATCATGAGAACCCATGGTGGGATTCACATGACCATCAGGTCCACTCCAATGAACCAAAACGCAGTCTTCTAACTAGGAGGCCCTCCCTAGACGTCGTCATCGATCCAAATCGATGATAGGGCCCTCCTCCTCCTTGCGTACATGCGTAGGGGGGGCGTGCGTATGTGCGTAATGTCCTCATCATGCTCTTTTCCAAACCAGAGTTCAGTGTGGTGATAGGGTATGCAACCTAATTATTAATGGAGGCAGTTGTTCAAATGTTGTATCGCAAGAGATGGTTGGGAAGATGCAATTATCAGTGTAGGTGCGCACACAAGATTACATGGGTCAATGGCACGACCATTCTAGTATCCAAGAAGTGCTTAGTGAACTTTAAGATAGGCCATAAAGAAGATTCCATTTGGTGCGACATTGTTCCCATGAACATCTATCATATACCTCTTGGAAGGCCTTGGCTTTATGACCGAAATGTGTTTAATGACGGAGAGGCCAACACATTTACCTTCATATTCATTGTCACGAAGATTCTCCTTTGCCTATGAAGACAAGTAACCAATGAAGAAAAGAACTAAGCCACATAAGTCAGTTAATGCCTTATCCATGAGACAATTTAAGGAGAGCAAAGAGGGAAGTGTTATGTATGCTCTAGTGACGCGGGAGGTCAAGGACAAGATCTCGACAAATGGGCAAGTGATGAATCCGCAAGTCAAAAGATTGATGTCTAAATTTTCAAATCCAGTGCCTGATGAATTGTTGGATGAATTACCACCTATGAGGGACATTCAACATGCTATCGACCTTGTCCTAAAGAAAGCCTTAGCCCGTGTGTTGTCCCAGCCTTGTTGACGCCAAAGAAGGGACAGAAATTGGCAAATGTGTGTACACAATCATGCCATAAATAAAATAACCATCAAGTACCGCTTCCCAATACCATGACTTGATGATATGGTCGACATGTTGGCTGGTTCCAAAGCCTTTTCGAAGATTAACTTGAGAAGTGGCTACCACCAGATACGGATTAGACCTGGGGATGAGTGGAAGACAACATTCAAAACAAAGAATGGGCTCTACAAATGGTAGGTTATTCCTTTCGGATTGACCAATGCTCCTAGAACCTTCATGTGAGTCATGACTCGGTTATTACATCCATTTATTGGTCATTTCGTTGTTGTCTATTTTGATGATATACATGTATATAACAAAGCGGCCTCCAAACACATTGATCACCTTCGACAAGTTATGAGAGTTCTCAAAAAAGAAATTTTCTACTTTAACTTGAAGAAGTGCACTTTTATGAGTGCAAGTGTGATATTTCTTGACTTTGTGGTCTCTTCCCATGGCATAGAACTTGACCTAGATAAAGTAAAAGCCATGTTGGACTAACCTATCCCTACTAATGTGAACAAAGTGTGAAGTTTCCCTGGGTTGGCTAACTTCTACAAGAGATTTATCAGAAATTTCAGCACCATTATGGCACCAATTAATCTGTGTTTAAAGAAGGGACAATTCGTGTGGACCAAGACTGCTACTAAAGCTTTTGAAGATATAAAAGCTAAGATGACCACACCCTAGTTATTCAATTGTCGAACTTCAACAAGGTCTTCGAAGTTGCTTGTGATGTTTCTCACGTCAACAATTGAGGGGTACTTAGTCAGGACGAGCACCCGATGGCTTACTTTAGCAAAAATCTAAATGTGGCCAAGAAAAAGTACTCAACACATGATGTGGAATTTTATGCAGTGGTGCAGGCGTTGAGGCATTGGCAGCATTACCCCATCAACAAAGCGTTTGTTCTTTACTCTGACCATGAAGCCCTCAAGTATATCAATTCCCAGAAGAAGTTAAGCCATAGGCATGCCAAATGGAGTGTTATCTCCAAGAATTCACCTTTGTGCTAAAACATAGGTCGGGAATTGAGAACAAGGCAGCTGGTGCGTTGAGTAGACGAGCCCACTTTATGACAATGATGTCTGTAGAAGTGATCGGCTTCGACAAGATGAAGCGCGATTGCAGTGGCGATGGTGATTTTGGGCAGATTTATGCAGATTTTCATATCGGGCAACAAGTCATCTAAAGTTCAGTGTGCATGATGGGTATCTCTTCTTTGGAATTTTTCTATGCATACCCGACACTTCTCTACAGGAGCATGTGATGCTAGAATTACACTCAACCGGCATCGGCATCCATTTTGGGCGTAACAAAACAATTGCTCTCATAGAAGATAGATTTTATTGGCCTTCATTGAAGCAAGGCGTGGCGAAATGGGTGCAACAATGTCGAGCTTGCCAGCTTGCCAAAGGGCGGATAAAAAATACAAGTTTATACACACCAATGCCCGTACCCCAAGAACCATGGCAAGACATCAATATGGATTTTGTTTTGGGTTTGCCGAAAACTGTACAAGGCAACAATTCGATCTTTGTCATAGTAGACTGCTTTTTTAAGATGACTCATTTTATTCCCTGCTCTAAGACCTCGAATGCCCTGAATATAGCCACCTTGTTCTTTTGGGAGGTAGTTCACTTACACGGTGTGCCAAAATCTATTGTCTCCGATAGGGACGTGAAATTTACAAGTTACTTCTGGAAAACGTTATGGAAGGTTATGAGTATCAAGCTTAAGTTTTTAGCTACATATCATCCTCAAACAAATGGTCAAACAAAAGTAGTTGACTAGAGCTTGGGAAATCTACTACGATACTTAGTTGGCGACCATGTTTCGAGGTGGGATCAAGTTCTGTTGATGGCTGAATTTACTTATAATAGTTCAGTTAAACAGCCGAGTGGACCATCACCATTTAAGATAGTGTCGGGAATGAAGCCAAGACAACCAATTGATTTGATTGCCCTGCCCATAGATGCGCGACTGAGCAAGGAGGCCAAAACATTTGCCTGACATATGCATGACATCCATGAAGAGGTACTAAGAAGGAAGATAACTAGCAATGAAAGATACAAGATACTTAGTCGGCGCTTCGTAGAATTCAAGGTGACCAAGTGATGGTGCGTCACTGACCAGAAAGATTTCCTACAGGGAGGTATCAAAAGCTTCACTCAAGAAGTGCAGGTCCTTTCAAAATATTTAAGAAAATCAATGCTAATGCTTATGTTTTAGAGTTGCCAGAAGATTTGCACGTCAACTTGACATTCAATGTCGAAGACTTGACTATTTATCATGGCCAACATGAAGATGAAGAATGGGAAGAGCAATCCATAAGGTTGCCTCTTGTACCTACTGTCAGTGAAGAGATTGAAGATGCATATGACAATCAATTGGTTTGTACTAAGGATGGCGGATATCACAAGTTCCTTGTCAAATGGAAGGGCGGACCAGCTTCCGATTGCACGTGGATCACAACTTCCGATTTTCAGCGTCTCGATCTGGATTTGTACAAGAGATACTATGCTGCCAACTCGCCGGAGTCAAGTTTTTCCAAGCTAGGGAGAGATGATGGGGGCCTCAAAGTCTATAGAAGGAGAAGGCTGGGGTGGGGCCCACGAGTCTTCTCTAGGCCCCACAGATCAGCCGACTACTCTTGCAAGCCAATAAAGGTGGTGCGGTTGTTCTCCCTTGAGCCACAAGCACACGTGTACTTTTTTGTCAAGAAAAGTTATTGTAAGGTATTTTTGTAATACGTCTTTTGCAGGGGTATTTTTGTAATATGTGTTTTAAGTAAGTCAGCCAAGGGTCTTTATGTAGGGGTTCCTTGGGGAGAAAGACATTACATGGTAACTTGGTTCTGAAGAAAGAAAGCTAAAGAGGTGTTGACTCCTCTTTCCCGTGTCGGTGCCGACTCCTCTTTCCCATCTTGGTTTCGACTCCAAGACCACCACCGGTGCTATTCCGGGGAAATCTATCCATTCCCTACTCTAATCTTCTATACTCTTCTTCTTCTTTCTAATCCTCACATCTTGTCCTTAAAACCTTTAAATCTCTGTTCTTTCTCTTTATTTTCTTTATTCTTGCTGCCCACCCACTATCACATCTTGAATCACCACTTCGGAAAACACTTTTTAAGGTTTAAGGAACTGTATCCAAGTGATTTGTAATGACCTTCCTCATCTTTTACAATTTTAAGGATTACATCTAAGTGCTATAAGTAACATGATCAAGTCCAATGCAGGGTAAAAACACAATACTTGATACTAAGCATTCAGGGGCATCAAGAAATACCAACTTCCAAACTATAAAGGCGTTGAAGATTCTCTTCTTCAGTCCAATTACTAGTGCATGAGAAAATAAACTTAAGTGGTCATCATCTTACAACCATCTGAACAAAAAAAAAAAAAGTAGAAAAAAATCCTACAGTTCTTCCTTCACACCTTCCATTCAATACAGCCAACTAACATTATATAGATGGTATTTATATGATCTAGGAGGTGAGAACTAACTTTGAACAATAGTAAACCAGAATTACCTGACATCTGCATGAAATGTGAAAAGATCACGTAGGTCTTCCGTCGATAGAAAGTTTCCCTGCAATGAGAATTCTTTAATGCCTCATATTGAAAACCCAACATGGAGGATCAAAGCAAGATAGAGGTGGCATGCATTAGAACCTGCGGCGTCATGCTATCTGTTTGGTCTTGCTGAATAACTTTCTGAAGTCCTTCTTTTGACATCTGACGCTGGTAGACCTACAAACAGTATAATAACCCATCAAAAAGAATCACTGCACGGCAGTTTATCAAGAAAACTTTGGAGACGGCCATACACATGAATGAGCAGATACTAATTATGTATGTAGCTGTGTCCACTGCTTAACACAGCCAAACCTTTTCTTCAATTGTTCCAGTGCTTAAAAATCTGTATATGTACACCCTCTTCTTCTGCCCATCTCTCCAGACTCTTGCAGCAGCCTACTTTTGGCCACATCAGGAAAGGCAAACATCAGAAGATTTATAGGAAAGATAATCTTTATAGAAAATGCACTTTTGAAATGCACCTCAGGTCATATACATTACCTGCTTGTCATTAGCAGGGTTCCAATCAGGATCAAACAGGACAAGTCGATTTCCACCTATCAAATTAAGCCCGCAACCACCAGCCTTGCTGCTTAAGAGAAACACAAACTCGTCCTGCAATATGCAACTTAATCCAGATTTATCAAGTAAATAACAGAAAATAAAACATAAAGCATCATACATGGTATGCATTGCCAAGCATATGGACCTTAGAAGGATCATTAAAGCTGTTGACCAGTTTTTGTCTTTTGCCAATCGATGTGGTTCCATCAAGCCTCAAGTATGGATATCTTCTCTCACGACATAGTTGAGCAAAGAGATCCAGAGTCTGATTTAAGATTAACAGTAGTTAGAGTTGTAGGTCAGCCTGAACTTACCCTTCAAACAACACTGGTAGATAATTACGATAACATGATCCATAATAATAATAATAAAGAGTCACTAATAGATTCTTTCCTTCAGATTAAAATTATCGAAAATTAATAGCCTGTACGAAAATGCAGTTGATAGGGTCAAGCATCGTTGATGAGTCTTTTTCATACAATGCTCATGGTTATTATACCTCAGTATCATCAATGATGCTTGATCCAATCAACTAGAGAACATAATAAAAGGAAAAAAAATAACAGACTACAGATAAAAGGGGAAAAAAAAGAGAGAGAGAGAGAACAAGCTAAAGAGTGATGGACAAAAGTCTCAACGTGCACATCTAAGAAATTGGAGGTTCTTGGTAAGTATAGCTAACAATAGAAATGAGAACTATGCATACATGTAGTATACAGTAAGCATAGTGGCATTGGATGATAATAAGTAGGTAATGATGTAGTAAGTTGTGGTGTGTATAATGATTCATTGATACATTTTCCAGTTCTTTCTTTGTTGAACACCTTTTCTACATTCCTACAGTTTTCAGCACTCTAAGCCTTTTGCAAAATCTATAAAGAAAGAAACAAAACAATAACAAAAGAACAATGGATCTGGTGTTTCCATAATCACAAACTAATTTAGGTACAAAGAATCATCATTTCACACCTGCGTATAGTTGGAAACAAGAACAATTCGATCATCTGTTTTCTGACGCAGATGGGCCAATAATCGAGCTAAGACGTGCATTTTCCCAGACATTTCTACCCAAATACCATCACCCCCAGACCATGATCCTGATCTACCAGAACAGAGAAAAGGACATCCATGAAAATAATCTTTAAGACAACAAATACACGGACTAAATAACCAGCAATCACTTACCTTCCAGAGAAGAGTTCCGGTGGGAAGAAGCGTATGCAGTCCTCAAAACCCGATGTCCCTGAACCCCCACTGCGGATTGTATCGTAAATGAGCTGCAAGATACAGTAATATTATTCCATGATGAGAGTTGAAACAATTGCCAGACTATCACAATCTCGGTTTTGGTTTACATCTATAAGACTGGTCAAAGGTTCTCTGCAATCATGGTGATGCACTTTCACACAGATTAGTATATGAAGTATGTACTTTTACAGGGTTGCCCCAATGGGCATGTGTGTAATAGCTTGCTCGATGAAATGGCCTGACAGCAGGGATATGACTAAAATCAAATAAATGATACAAATATCCCAGTAACTTCTACTATTTTTCATCTACAAATATCCTAAAAGTCAAATGGAAACAATATGCAATGATGATTAAAGAGAATATTCTTTGAGCATACTTTTGGATGGTTGCAGAGCTTTTTAAGAGCCGTAATATATGCCAAAATTTTTGACCGCTTCATCTCCTCCACAATTGCTCGTTTAACCTATAATGTAGGAACAGTAAGTAAGAGATAATGTCTACCCATTCACTTTCAGTGAATTACGCTGAATATTGTTATGCTTTCAACATCTCAAAGAATATTTAAGAAATACAAAAAGAAGTACATTTTTTGAGTGTATAAAGTGGTAATACAATTCCGACTGGAGAGGAGTCAACTTGCAACAGACAACTTCCACTATCTGCAAGGACAAACTCGATTCAATAATTTCCATCCAAAAGCATGTCAAGCACTTTTTCTGCTAAAACATCACATACAAAATTACTGACCAGGAATAGCATGAGATGATTGAAACTATTGACAAAGAATATCACACTTTGTCCAACATTGATAAATCTATAGGAGTTTCTTCACACACACACACACAGAGAGAGAGAGAGAGAGAGAGAGAGAGAGAGATCCGTTTCAAGCTGAAAGCTCCACTGATGGATGACCATATAACATAACATTATATATATATATATAGCACAAGCTCAACGGCAAAGCAAATAGTCAAAGACGATGGATGGTAATGGGTAGAGGGATAAGTTAACAACATGTTTCTCCACTTCCAAGCTTACCTTAAACATGTCAAAAAGGCTTTAAAAATGGTTTTATGAATAAAAAAGCCAAAGTCATGAGGGCATGTGGCCATGGCTTACTCGGACGGCTTCGATTGCACTGCCCATGATTGGGGCCTGTAAGGTACATATGAAACACATAAGGTCAAGTGGGTATTTTTGTCAATTATGCAGTTTAGACTGTATCTTTGTAATTTCCTTCTTGTCTTGGTTGTTAGTTGCTAGTTAGGGAGTGAGAAAGTTTAGTAGAGTTAGTTTTAGGTCTTTAGGATTAGTAACTAATTACTATGTTTTGTTAGTAATCATGATTAGTTAGGAGTTTGTTAGAAGTTAGTTACAGCCTGTTGTAGGAGATCTGCGAATACCTTGTAATAAGCACTGTAAGGGAGTCTTGGCTTTTGAAATAGAATTGAGAAGAGAGGGTTGCTTTTGTGTATTTGACTGTTTGGATGCCAAAATCCCAAATCTTCCCTTTTTCCTTCTTCTTTTTTTTTATTACAAAGCCAGGCTGCTTTGGAACCCACTGAAACAAGCGACCCGAGTAATATTACAAGGTGCATAGCGTTATGTAAATATTAGTGGCCACTGGCCAACATTGTTTCCAGGAGAACTCATAGCATACCTTGTAGTGTACGCTACGTAGCTTAGTGTAGTTAAAACATGTCTTAAGCTTTGAATTCTTAAAATTTTCTTTCGTTCCCTGTTATTTCCACACATATTTTAAAATGGTCATGACTCATCCTCATCACACATGACACCATAATACATCAATCTAGACCATCCAAACTGTGAGTATTGTCATTGATGGAGCATGCTATAGAAAGAGTGGTGTATATTTGACCCTTTTTGGCGGTGTATGTGTGTGTGTATAGTGTTGTATGTTTTCTATATTCTTAGCCTTATAATAAAAGGTGTGAGGGGTTTGTTGCCCTAACACACTAAGAAGCTTCTCTCCATACTCTATCTTCTCTTGCTCTTCTCCTTTTCTTCTTCATTTTTCTTCCTAAATCCTCAAAACCAACTTGGTATCAGAGCATAAATGATGAGGACATCCGAGCACCATACAAGAGGGTTGAGCCAGTCTCCTTATAGCTAGACGACCATTACATGGGGCCTACTTGGCCCAATTCACATTCCGATCCACATTAAAGACCCCACGTGCATGTCCGTACATCTTTGAGGAACCCACGCCAGGAGGATGCATGTGGGCTGCATATAGGAGCTTGATGGATACATCGGACCGTTGAATCGAGTGGACATGATGATCGGACCATTGGATTTTGATTGTGGACCATTCCGACGGTTGGATCATCATCATCGGACATCTTGATCGTAGTTTGTAGACCCTCATGAGCCACGAAATAGTTTAATTGTTTAGTTTGTTTACATGTATTGTTATTTTTGGCATGACTCGATTAGGGAGTTAGGAACAACTTTTAGTTTGTTTACCATTTATCATGTTTTTCCTATTATTTTAATACAAAAAATATTTTAGCTAATAACAATAGAAGTATCGTGTAGCTTATGCTACATGTGGTGTAGCTAACATTAACATTGTATTAAAGATTGAACACTAATATATGTTACATGCTATTTAAAGCATTATTGACCAGCAATGTTGTCAAAATTGTTATCATATCACAAATCATAATAGGGATCGAATCGTATCGAATAGAATCGTAAATCATAAAAATATTTATGATTTTCTTAAATTTTTAAATATATATGTGTGTGTGTGTGAAAAATATAAATAAATAAGGAGAAAAAATAAACCTTATCAATCACCCTTTTGCCATCAATATGAACCAAGTAATACCATGCCATGATAGTCTTAAAGGATTTCTTATCTTTCCTTCTTTTTTGGTCTTTCGAGAAATTTCCCTTAAAATGTACACAAGGATCATTCAATAATTTATGTTCTTGTTACCTTTCTTGAATGTAGAATCACATGTAGAAAACAGCAATTGATTTCTAACCATTATTCCACAATACATACAAGTTAACAACAAGATGATAACCATTCATAGAAACATTACAGATAAGTCATACACCAATTTGGTGTTTCAACTAGCTAAGAAGTAAGAAATCATTTTATTAAAAATAATAATAATAATAAATAAATAAATAAAATGAAAGCCAAGTGAAGCTTAAAATAGAAGAGAACAAGTATAATTTGAATTGTAAATTCGTACAATTCAAATCATAGAATCGTAGATTCACGTAAAAAGGAATTCAAGGTGGGATTCAAATCGTTTTGCTTAAGGTTCAACTCAAGTCATAAATTGTAAATCGTGAATCATATGATTTTAACAACACTATCGCCATTTTTTTCTTTTTTTGGAACATTGGCCAGCATGGGTGTTGTTCCCAAAAAAAAAAGGAAAAAAAAAAAAAAAAAAAACACTTGAAACATGTGGTTTGTTGGCCATTATAACATTCTTTTTTTATGTATCGCATGCTATGGAATGTATGAAGTGGGACACGTGTAACATTTGGTGGCCCCATGTGAGTGGGTCATCTGGATGGTTAATGGACGAGACAAAGGAAGGTCTACTAGTCCATGCTTAGGAAGTTGTTTGGAATAAATAATTTCATATTTCCCAATAGTGTGTGCTTATCAAAGTAATTACTTGTTGTTGTGGAATTCTAAGGTCATTTGTGTGGTTTTGTTGTGAGTGCATGTGGTCCCAATGATGCAGGACATGAAATGTAAATATGATATGCAAGATTTCAGGCTTAGATCATACCAATTCAGAAACAATTACACAAATTTCACATCCCACATGAAAATCCAAACGTTCAATTAAAGGGGAATTTATGCGGGTCCAGGCCTACACATGATAGGGCTGGATCAATAAAAATTATGAAGCAAACGATACTCAAAGATAAGAAATAATCATTCACACATACATAGTAATCAGTCCCTAATCCAAGGGATTCACCAGTTTCAAATCAAGGAACCCTAGGGAAAGAAAAAGAGCATATAAGTTAGGGAAAACGTAATGTAGGGCTAGGTTTCATGAAAAAGGCTATGAGAGGATAAAAGAGGATAAAAACCTGAGCCAAAAGACGATCCTGCGTATGGACAGCGGGCCTGAGGCGCGGGCGTCGTTTGCAGAAAACCTCTCCTTGGCCCTAGTCGGCCAGGGGGAGGCTCCAAAACCCCGAAGTTTCGGGTCGATCCGAGCTACGGCTTGTGCGTGGTGCTCCGCCGAAGTGTCAGCTCGCCTACGGGCCGAAATCTGGAAACCTGCTGTAATGAAGAACTCTGATGCAACAGAAGGACGAATTCGAAGTATGGATGGTGGGGGAAGATGGAAAAAAAGATGATGGGGGATGGGGATGAATCGAGGTCGATGTGGCTTCGCACCACGGTAGTTAGCCCCTCGAAAAGGGAGGGCTTCGCACCCACTTTTGAATTCTTCCACAACTCACGAAGAGAGCAGAAAAATAAAGCAGGAATTTTTATTAAACTTGAATGAATCAAAAGAACTACAAGGGGTGTCTATTTATAGGGAGAGCCCTATACCCAAAAACTCGCACCATGTGCGACACCTATTACTTGGCGATGAAGTAAACTAAAATAAAAACCAAACACAGAAATCTAAAGCGTTCACAATATTCTAAATAATAACAATAAGCAAAACCTAAAAAATGAAATCAATCCGACGAGTGGGCCATGATCATGAGATCCCATGATGGGTTTTTCTTGACTATCGGGCCCACTTTTCTGAACCAAAACTTGTCTTCTAGCTAGGAGGCCCTCCCTGGACGTCGTCATCGAGCCAGATCGATGATAGGATCCTCCTTCTGCGTACATACGTGCGTAGGAGTGGTGGTGTGCGGCCGTGCGTGTGCATGATGTCCTCATCAACCCTCCTCGGCTGTGAAGATTTCGCCACTGGCAAAATAAAACTCCTGAACTGCTCTAAGATGTCAGGATCAAGTCGCTGGAGCTCCTCCTCAGTGAGTCATGTGCTGTCTAAAGCTGGACATGACTTCCATTTAATGAGGTACTTCTGAAACCCGCCATCCGACGTGGAAATTATCTCATGGTCCAGGATATCCTTTATTTCCTCTCTTGGGGTGTGAAGGCTAGGTATGGGAGGTAGAGGCTGGGATGAAAGGTCGGGAAGAGGCCATGGATCAAACGTTAAGTCTGGGGAGTCAGGACGGGTGAACGAAGGGCCGGACAAAGTATCAGTGGGTCCCTGAAAAGCAACTAGATCCTCCACATTGAATGTGGAACTAATTCCCATGGAGGGTGGAAGATCTACCTCATACGGATTGAGACCGTTTCGCTTTATAATTTTGAAGGGTCCAGCGCTACGCGCGTGTAACTTACGAACGGCCCCTGGAGGGTACCACTCGGGCCTGATGCGGACCATCACAGAGTCCCCAATATTGAACTCTTTAAAACGTCTATGTTGATCTGCAGAAAATTTATATTGCTCATTACTAGTAATGATCTTTCGCCTGATTTCTTGATGCAATGAATGTATGTGATGCGCAAAAGACTCTGCAGACTCTGATGGCCTATGGGATAATGACATAGAGATAAGATCAATAGGCTTCCTAGGCTTGTAACCAGTAACGACTTCAAAAGGACTTAGACCTGTGGACCTATTGACAGAACTATTGTATGCAAACTCGGCTATGGGTAGTACGGCGTCCCACGTCCTGGTATGCTCCCCTACTAAACATCGAAGTAAACTCCCTAGGCTTCTATTAACCACCTCGCCGGCCATCACGTCTCGAGGGTGGTAGTGTAAGAAAATTGGAGCCTAGTATTCATCATGTGTCATAGTGTCTTCCAAAAGTAACTCATGAATCTCACGTCACGGTCAGACACTATGGTTTTTGGTAACCCATGCAATTTGACAACCTCACTAAAGAACAGCTTGGCAACATGAGAGGCGTCGGAGGTCTTAGAACAAGGAACGAAGTGGGCTATTTTGGAGAAACGGTCCACGACAACAAATATGGAGTCATGCTTTCGAATAGTCTTGGGAAGTCCAAGCACGAAGTCCATACTGATGTCCTGCCAAGGGATGAAGGGGACTGGCAAAAGTGTATATAATCCTGTATTCTGTTTCCTCTGCTTTGCCAGTTGACAAGTACGACATTGCCCTATAATTTTGGCCACATCCCGCTTGAGGCTTGGCCAATGAAATCTATCCTCCACTAGGGCAATGGTTTTGTCACGACCGAAATAACCCGCGACCCCCCCTGAATGTAACTCCCAGACAAGAAAATCGCGAAGGGAGGTGCGTGGTATGCACAAGCGGTCACTTCTAAATAAATATCCGTCCAAAATCAAATACTCACTGTTAGCTCCTGACGGACTCTCTAATAAAGACGTATACACAACCCCAAAATCTGGACACTCAAAATACCCTTCTTTGATGCGCTCAAGGCCCGTAACTTCAACGCTCATGAAGTTGAGTAATGCGACTTAACGACTCAACGTGTTGGCAGGCTAATTCTCTACACCGGCCTTGTGCTTAAGCACAAAAGTGTACTCTTGAAGGAATTGAACCCACTTGGCGTGCCTGGGGCTTAATTTCTTCTGAGAGTTCAAGTATTTTAAGGCCTCGTGATCTGAGAACAAGACGAATTCTTACGGTAATAGGTAATATCGCCAATGGCGCAGTGATTGCACTACCGCATAGAATTCCTTGTCATAGGTGGAATATCTCTGCTTCGCCTTGTTCAGTTTCTCACTAAAAAAGGCAATAGGGTGCTCTTCCTGGCTAAGTACTCCTCCTATGCCGACTCCTGACGCGTCACATGCGACTTCAAAGGCTTTTGAAAAATCTGGAAGTCGCGTGACTGGAGCTTCAGTCATCTTGACCTTTATCTCTTTGAAGGCCTTCGAGGTGGCCTTTGTCCATTGAAACTCTCCCTTTTTTATGTAGTCCGTGATGGGAGCCACAATGGAACTGAAGCCTCGAATGAATCGCCTATAAAAAGTGGCTAAGCCATGAAAACTGCGCACCTCATGAATATTGCGGGGTTCAGGCCAATTAACGATGGCCTTGACCTTCTTGGGATCCGCCGATACGCCCTCAGCTGACACAATAAAACCTAAGAAGATCACACTACTAGACAAGAACGCGCACTTCTTTAGGTTGGCGTACAACTTCTCGGCCCTAAGGATCCCACAAACTTGCCTCAAATGGTTGAGGTGTTGCTCCTTAGTCATGCTATAAATCAAGATATCATCAAAGTATACGACTAGGAACTTCCCCATGAAGGGTCTCAACACTTGGGTCATCACACGCATGCAAGTGCTTGGGGCATTAGTTAACCCAAAAGGCATAACTAGCCACTCATATAGCCCATCCTTCGTCTTGAAGGCCGTCTTCCACTCATCACCAGGGCGTATACGGATTTGGTGATACCCACTTTTGAGGTCAATTTTTGAGAAGATAGTAGCATTGGCCATCATATCTAGCATGTCATCAATACGCGGTATGGGAAACCGATACTTGATTGTGATTTTGTTGATGGCCCTACTATCAACACACATCCTCCATGTGCCATCCTTCTTAGGTGTAAGAAGGGCGGGCACGGCACACGGACTCATGCTCTCTCGAATGAAATCCTTCTTTAGGAGTTCATCAATCTGCCTCTTCAACTCAGCGTGCTCCTTCGGGTTCATTCTGTAATGTGGGAGGTTTGGTAGAGTTGCCCCAGGGATTAAATCAATGGCATACTGTATATCCCTCATAGGAGGAAGCTCATTCAGTAAATCATCAGGAAAGACATCACGAAACTCATGTACTACCTGAATGGCCTCAGTGGGTAACTCTACGCTAATCTCTGGTACACTCTCCCTAGCCACAAGGGCGTATATCATCGAGTCCGCCTCCGTTTCACGCTCAAAGTCTTTGACATTCAAAATATGGAGCGGTTTGGACTTAGACTTTGACTCCTTCACTTCTTTTGGGCCGCTCACACTACTCTGTGTGGTGAACTCTTTTCCAGTTGTATTCTTGGGTGGTAGAGGATTTAACTTGACCTTCTTGCCCTCAAACCAGAATGTACACACATTTGAACGACCAAATATGGTAACATCCCTGTCATAGAGCCACGGCCTACCCAGAATGATATGGCCCACATCCATAGGAACAATATCACACCAAATTGTGTCTTTATAAGATCCGAACTGAATAGGGACAAGACAGCGGTGCGAGACTGGAATGGATGTCTCATCAACCCAGGAGACTCTATAGGGCTGAGGATGGGCTTCCAGCTTCAAGCCCAAACGACTCACAGTGCTAGTCGATGCCACGTTGGCACAACTACCACTATCCACGATCATCTTACAGTTCTTTTCCACACATTTTGCATAAGTGTAGAAGATCGTGTTACGGCGCCAGTCATCAATGTTCTTGGCTTGAGCCAAGGTGCAACGCACAATTGCAAGGGTCACAGACTCTTGTGCTCCCTCTTCCTCATCACTAGGGGTTCCGACTGGCTCATATTCCTCCTCCTCACTATCACTCTCTGGGGGCACTACTTCTACTTGCCCATCAATAAGGAGTACTTTGGTGCCCTCTCTCGGTGCACCTTGGTGAGCAAAATGACCAAACCCCTGACACCTAAAACACCTAGTGGCCCCACTTCCACGTGAATTAGACCCGACAATCTCTTTACCCTTATCATCCTTAGGTCTGGGCTGAACATTAGGGGAAGGTTTGTTTTGGAATCCCGTGTTAGGTCTAACCCCAGAGGGGTTAGCCTTAGTACCGGATTCGCGAAAGTCAAACCGCCTTCCCACAGATGCTTTAAGGTATTGCTCAACATCTAACACTACTTGGTACAACTGTTCGATAGTGTCTATGTCTTTGGCAAGCAATTCTCTCCTAATGTCAGGACGAAGGCCCGTTTTAAAACGAGCAAGGGTGAGTACAGGGTCCTCATCAACCTCACAACGGGTCAAGTACTCTTCAAATTTCTCAATATAGTCAGCAACACTCATGGAACCCTGTCGAAGAGATTGCCACTCTTCAATCAACCGTAGGCGATAAGAAAAAAGGAGGTATTTCTCTTTAAGTGTTTCTTTCATTTCGCCCCAATGGACTATTGGGAGTTCCCTCGCTCTTTCTTTCTTTCGCTCAACCGTCGCCCAAAACCTCTTTGCTTGACCCACAAGCTTCATCTTGGCGAATCGGACTCGTCGAGCATCCGACATATCATACCACTCAAAATAGTGGTCCATATCCGCCAACCAATCTAAAAAAGCTTTAGGGTCTAAGTGGCCATCAAAAGTAGGGGCATCTACTCTAACTCCCTTAAGGAGTTGCGCATCTGGGTCATATTGGTCATGATGTCCCTTACGGGGTGGGTGCACAGGTGCGCGCCCACGACCAACTCCTTGGCCGCCTCCATTCCTTGGTCTAATCTCCTGACCACCTGCTTAAGAATGGGCATCTTCCCCAATGGTGGGATTTGCCCTGAGGGAGGCCTCTATTTGAGTAACGCGATCATCAAATTGGTTAAGGCGTTGATCCATGCGTTGTTCCAAGCGCTTAGACATAGACTTAAACTGCTGGGTTAACTTGGCCATTAATTCTTGTAGTTGCTCCATGTTTAGAGTAGGGTGTAAACCAAAACCGCGACTCGTACGTGTGGGCATACACAGGCTAACTCAACCTAATGACCTGTTATGACAACTATATGCATCTAAAAAATAAAAACTAAATGATCCAATGAGACTTTATATGAAGGCATACACCGTTACTAAAATTCAGCTATATATGATGGATTAAATGCATGACAGACAAATATAAACTAAACCATAAATATGTGGTGAATTCCCCTACAAGAACCCTAGGCTCTGATACCAAATTTGATGCAGGACATGAAATGTAAATATGATATGCAAGATTTCAGGCTTAGATCATACCAATTCAGAAACAATTACACAAATTTCACATCCCACATGAAAATCCAAACGTTCAATTAAAGGGGAATTTATGCGGGTCCAGGCCTACACATGATAGGGCTGGATCAATAAAAATTATGAAGCAAACGATACTCAAAGATAAGAAATAATCATTCACACATACATAGTAATCAGTCCCTAATTCAAGGGATTCACCAGTTTCAAATTAAGGAACCCTAGGGAAAGAAAAAGGGCATATAAGTTAGGGAAAACGTAATGTAGGGCTAGGTTTCATGAAAAAGGCTATGAGAGGATAAAAGAGGATAAAAACCTGAGCCAAAAGACGATCCTGCGTATGGACAGCGGGCCTGGGGCGCGGGCGTCGTTTGCAGAAAAGCTCTCCTTGGCCCTAGTCGGCCAGGGGGAGGCTCCAAAACCCCGAAGTTTCGGGTCGATCCGAGCTACGGCTTGTGCTTGGTGCTCCGCCGAAGTGTCAGCTCGCCTCCGGGCCGAAATCTGGAAACCTGCTGTAATGAAGAACTCTAATGCAACAGAAGGACGAATTCGAAGTATGGATGGTGGGGGAAGATGGAAAAAAAAGATGATGGGGGATGGGGATGAATCGGGGTCGATGTGGCTTCGCACCACAGTAGTTAGCCCTTCGAAAAGGGAGGGCTTCGCACCCACTTTTGAATTCTTCCACAACTCACAAAGAGAGCAGAAAAATAAAGCAGGAATTTTTATTAAACTTGAATGAATCAAAAGAACTACAAGGGGTGTCTATTTATAGGGAGAGCCCTATACCCAAAAACTCGCACCATGTGCGACACCTATTACTTGGTGATGAAGTAAATTAAAATAAAAACCAAACACAGAAATCTAAAGCGTTCACAATGTTCTAAATAATAACAATAAGCAAAACCTAAAAAATGAAATCAATCTGACGAGTGGGCCATGATCATGAGATCCCATGATGGGCTTTTCTTGACTATCGGGCCCACTTTTCTGAACCAAAACTTGTCTTCTAGCTAGGAGGCCCTCCCTGGACGTCGTCATCGAGCCAGATCGATGATGGGATCCTCCTTCTGCGTACATACATGGGTAGGAGTGGTGGTGTGCGGCCGTGCGTGTGCACGATGTCCTCCACCCAAGGTAGTTATTAAATACACATGCATCCTTGGGAAGTAATATGGTGTAAATGTTGGTATGTGGAGAGGTTTATATAAGACCCACAGGGAGAACTAATTTTATCAATTTCCATCTTAGTTGTGTTTAGAAAAAAGTTGTCTTCTATTGTTGAGCTTTGCTCCTATGTAATGGCCCATCCATTGGTTGCTTATCTATAAATTGAGAGTTCCCTTCTTACTCCTTGGCTGTTGAGTTTTTCCTCTCTTCTTTTAGAATATACCTTCTCTTACCCTCATCTCCATCGCTCTCTTAATAAAAGTCAAAATGGAATGTAAAATAATACATCAGCTGCTAAATCATTCTAACAGCTGATATCATATTTTCATTCCATGCTAATTGCTATTAAGAAAACAGCTGTTTTAAACTAACAAATGGTAGGTATATGCATAGTGTTGTAGTGCTATGTAGCTTAATGCTTTTGGAGCATAAACATGTTTCTTACAAAAAGGATGTCAATGCTTGGAGTTTCTATGGCAAGGATCATAAACTAAAAGCAATAACTGATATTATTGTCTGATGAAGGGGAATTGAGGAAAAAAAAAAACAGTGAATATAACAATTAGTAAAGAGGAAGGACAAACAATCAACACAACTTCTAATTTTATAGTTGAAGAATTTGTACATAAGGAAATCTTATGCAATACGCTATCATGCAGCATTCAAGATAATTTGCTAAATGAATCATAGAATAAAACAAGCACCATACCTTTGGTGGTAAATGATTTGATAACAAAGCATTTGTCCTCCTCAATATGAACTGAAATACAAATCAAAAAGTTTACAGCATGCTGTGAGAAAATTGTCTGTTGAGCTGCTAATTGTAGTTCGCGTCAGCCTTCCAGCTTCAAAGGAACACTTAAGTTATTAATATTATTCATACATGACTAAGTCCATAAAGACGCATCTTAAAGTCAATGGCAAAAGCTGCTAATGCATGAAAATAGAGAAAGAAAACTTTGATATAACTATAAGTAGATAGGATATTCTTTAAACAGAAATTAAAACTAATAGATACAAACTCAACCACATCCGCCACTAAAAGAAATTACCTGGTTTACTTTCGCACTAAGCTCAGCAGAGCGCTCAAGACCCAATGCTCTTTCTTCTGCAGTTGCAGTAGGCTCTCTTCCACATATGATTGGTGTCTTTATTGATATGAGTGTTACATGTTCAAAAGAAATTTAGTCCAAGTTTCTACAAAAAGAGTACAGATATGCCGAACTTTGTACATAGACATATATGAAATTTTAACCACTCAATTTTGTGAAAAATGACCACAAGAAAGCACGTACTGATTTCTATTAACATAAAAGGAATATATATATATATATATATATATATGGCATGTAGCAGTTATATCACAACCACAAAATAAGGTAAGTAGAAAGAACATTGACAATACCCTTATGTTTGATAACCATTTTTTTCTGTGTGAAGATTAATATCCAGATGTGGTTCTCTACCAATGCCACGCATGCAAAGGCAAGCATGCATGTGCACATATACACAACGCATGCACACACAATCCAGCTTTTGTATCAGAAACAGACATGGAAGGATGACAGTTAATAAGGACAAACGCATGCATGCATAGAAAGCCAATGCTCAAGCAAAGATAGAAGTTTAGAAGTAAGCCGTGTCATTTTGGATACTAAAAGCAGATAACAAAACTACGTTTGTTGCATCCAGCTGCATCACAGGATGAGTAGCAATCGCATGAAATGATGGATCAGTTTAAAATTGGTTTGTCTTCACCAACAGCAGTGATTTGTCCACATGGTAAGACCATTCACACTTTCCAACCTTTTCCTGTACCAATAGGTAGAGTTTGGGCATGCAGTACAATGAAATTAAACTGCAGCAAAATTCACTCTGCAGTCGGCTACCAACTGGATTCTCAGAATCCTTGGAGTGCAATCTCTTGAAGTTCAGCTTGGACCTGAATTCAAAGTGGTGGTCTGGGACAATACTCGAGTTTAGTTCAAGCTTACTGAAGGAAAACAAACAGTCCCAAGTGTGATACTACAATTTTTTTGGATTGGGTGATTGCATTCTAAAGTATCATAAGCTATGATGAATACTTCTGCAGTCTTATGGAGCACAAAATTTTGACAAAAAGATCAAGACAATGAAACCAAAGACCAACTAAGACTCCACTTCAAAATTCAAAATCTTGGATCAAAGTTTCACGCAATACAATAACATTGGGTGAAATTCACGGTTGAAGAGACCATTAACTTAATGGAAACAAGTTTAAACATATTTTGCTTAGATGTATGACTTAGCATGGCTATGGTGTTGCATCTCCAACAGGCATGGGATTTGGCTGGAGTAGGGAGGTGATTTCTTAACAATCAAGATAGGGGGCAGCACTTCTCTTAATTTGCCAAATCCCATGGCAAACACATGCTGTTTATTTTCTATAACAACCATGAAGGAGTTACTCTTGGAGATTATTGGCTTCTTCTGAGTTTTCACTTAGTATTTAGGCATGCCTTATATGTAATTGGACTAATTCTGCATTTGTTAAACTTGGAAGGTTATAGCTTCTGTCAGGATGCCCAATGCTGCCTGCAGATGCAGCATCCGTGACCCTTCAACATAGAAAGCTTGATTGGTTGCCCATATCTTAATTAGCATCAGATGTGCCTTAATATTTTCTTCACATGTACAGACCCCAAAGCATGATCCAGGTAATATCTGCACTCCATCAGTTAGATAAGATGAGAGTAAAAAACAAAAGGAAATTCAGCCCATCACTTCATGTTATTTTTAAACAAATTGCTGCCAGGAATGAATGTATATGTGCCTTTCTTTATGTGATGATAAATGGATAGAGAATGAAACCCATCAACCCATGATGCAGCAAATTGAAAGGAAAAAATAAAAAAAAATCTTAATGGATTAAGATGGATGCATACTAGTTTAGAGATCAAATCTCCCTCCACTAAGCCACACAATTGATATTAAAGCCCAAACATAATGGACTGTTGGTAGATACCAACAGCCAACTATGATAAACTAGTATTCACACACCACATATGCTCACAAGTCACAATCACAATTGACCAAAACCTTTCAAAAGAAAAAGAAAAAATAAAAGTCTTCAGTCAAATCTAACAATCAGTCTATATGTCCCTATGTAAAGCTATCTTGCCCTTACATAGGCTATGAATCACCTCTAGAATATTCTAGAGAGAATTGTAGATAATTGTAGACACCCTGCCTACATTGGGAGTCCTAAGACAACGTCTCATCAGATAGGATTCAAGGGACAGTCTCCACAACTCTTACTTGCTATACATAGCATAGGACCAGACCAAACCCGACCCAAGCCCAATTTTAGCCAAAAATCGCAAATTTCAACTTGCAACCCAAAAAGGGGGTGGACCAGGTTGCAATACAACCTGGCCCACCCCATTTTTGTTTTTTTCACAAAAATGAGTAGCAGAAATTGGATCTCATCCGCCACATGTCAGCAGCTTGTTGTCAAGCGTAAGAGGAAATTGGATTCCTGCTTGCCACAAGCTACCAATGCAATTTTAGTGGGACTCCACCCCTTTGACCTTTGGAAGAAAAAAATCCAATCATTCCCTTTCCTTTTACCCATTATTTAGAGGATAATGCCATGTGTCCCCCATGAAATTGTGTGGATAGTCTAACATGACACCACACACTATACGCGGAAGCTTGGAGGAGCTTAAAATTACAGCTAAGTCCTAAAAGGGGGTGAATAGGACCACTTAAAAATACGCGCCAATTAAGATCACTTAACACTTAGGCTTCCAAGCCAAGTGGGTGCAAGTACATAGACTACAATAGGTACAACTAATTATGCAACTAGTCTCTGTGAGAGATAGATATCTAGTGTGTGCGTGTGCGATCAATTAAGCCCCTAGCATACAATCTAAATATGCATTCATATACATTAATCAAAACCCACAAGCATAAATAAAAATAGATACACAAATGACAATCGCAAACACAAGCATATATAGTGGTTCAGTTAATTGCATACTCCACTCCCGGCGGACGCACTCTCCTCGAGTGTATTGGATTTCACTATCTCAGAAGTTTCCAATAGGTTGACCTCTAACCTTTACAATGATTTTACAAGTTCACCACAAACCTACACGTACACACCAGTGTCGATGGACCATGTACACACCCATGTTGATGACAGTCCTACACAAAGACCTGTACGTACTCACCCGTGTTGGTGGAACAAGTTTCCACCTCTGTCAGTGGCTCTTGCAGAGACTTACTTGGTTTTCTATGGGCTAACCAAGAACTGCTACGATCATAATCTAAGGACCTACATATACTCCCACCGAATGGTCCCACGGAGACTAACACATATGTACCCATGTCCGGTGGCGGTCCAACAAAAGGACCTAGATTAGTTTGGATCTCAAACTCAATGGACTCTGCAACAACAACCTTACTTGTTTGATTGAGCCTTGTTGATGTGCCTTCTTGAGATGCGACTTCACTTCTTGAATCCGCTTCTCTTGTACTTCCCCGATCTTTAAAGTCGGTCTTTTTCCGCTTCTTTGAATTGGCTATCAGCAATGATCTTCCAACTGAGATGACAAGATAATGGGAGAGAGGTTGAATCTCCTACAACTATGGGATAGTTAGTTCTGAATAGGGATTCACCTACATGGGTATTCTAGGGAATTTAGTCAAGGATTTACCTATAGAATTGTGTCTAATCTCTAGAAAATGAGAGAGAACATGAACACATTCATAATAGAGCTTAAAATGCTCATTAGAGTGATTAATCGCAAGAAGGGTGTCATGAATCTCTTTGGTTTAGAGTCTAATAATGAGTAGAGAATCACCTAGGCTCTAATCGCACCAAAAACCCATCATTTTGCCCAAGAACCGAATGCCCTTTTATAAGAAACAAATTTACAACGGCTATTTCGATTCGATTGAATGACCCTTTAATTCAATCGAAAAAAATCAATCTGAAGCAGTTAGCTCGCTAGACTGTTTTAGCCAACTTCAATTGAACCAAGAAGGACCTTCGATCGAATCGAGTCCTATCGACGGACTGTCGATCCAATCGAGATCCACTCGAAACTACTGAATTGGATTGTTTGTTTATCAGCAGCTCTAAACCTATAAAGCATGTCTTCTCATGATCAAATAAAGATCCTAAGGCTATGGGATTATCAAATAAAGGTTTACCTACTAGGAAATTGATCATCTAGAGGTTAAGGTTGTTTTAGACCTAAAGGGGTCTAAAGTTAGGGTCACTAAGGCACCTCAATTTACTTGATTCTTCACTCCTTTATGCTCCAAGTCTTCATATGTCTTTGGTCTTCAGTCTTTAGCTTCCAGGGGCTCAACCGACTCACTGACGCACTGACACACGTGATTGACAAACAAGTGCTCTTACATCCCACACCTAAGCAGCCTCCAAAGTCCCAATGATTATCCAAAAACCATTCCCAACTCTAGAAAACCCATTGCTTTCAAGCAAAGGGCCTTTGAACTCTAATGCCTTCTCTACACTCTTTCCTCATTCCCTCTCCCTTTGCTTTATAAAACAGGAGTCCATCCCATGGGGA
The DNA here is from genome assembly GCA_030180095.1 of Magnolia changhungtana. Classification (NCBI taxonomy): domain Eukaryota; kingdom Viridiplantae; phylum Streptophyta; class Magnoliopsida; order Magnoliales; family Magnoliaceae; genus Magnolia; species Magnolia changhungtana. Next base: position 5,016,014 of record JASAUF010000122.1, read on the forward strand.
TTCCACCTTGTGAAAGAGGAGTAACTAGCATTGAGAAAAGAGAATGGTGTCAAGGTTCTAAGACTCCTTAAATCATTGTACAGTACAAACTAGCAAGGAAGTGCGCCTCAACCCACAATTTTTTTAGAAACGGCTTATAAACCACTGCGAATAGAGGATTTTGGGAATTCTTCTTTCCTTCCCTACTCTCTAGAATCAAGGCTCTCTGTTGAGAAAAAGAAGACAGTCACTAGACAGAGTTTACATTCACTATGTTGCTACATTTCCACCATCTCTACACAATCTTTCTTTCACATATTATTATTTCATTACTTTATTTTTGTAGAGTAGGACTTTTTCCTATAGCTTAATCCTAAAACCTAATTTCTGTTAAGTAGAGATCACGTGCAAGCATAAGCGGAGAAGGTGCTCAACACCGTCCTTCTCCATAATCGATAACTTGCTTGGGATCTTTCGAAAACTAGACCATTTATGGAGTAATCAGATCAACTCTCCAATCCAAACATTTGAATTATTTGGCTATACATATTCTAGCCTTCCTTAGATTCTAAGATTTTGGCTAGTGGTGACTTTGTCCTACAAAATGTTTGCCGGCACGTTTGTTGGTGTTTCACAAGAATATTCTAAGCTTAATTCTCATTGGTCCAAATTGCCAGCCTACTTAAAATAAATCTATACTTGCAAATAAAAAGGAGAATAACCAAAGTTGGAAACTAACATAAAGAGTTTCATATCAACTACAGCTCTACATACATGAAGCTTTTTCCCCCCTTGACAAGCATGGGCTCAACCTAAGACCTCAATGTTGAAACTCATTCTTTCCACCACTGAGGCATAGGATCGAACGCTCTATATATACCAATCAAGGTGCTGTATGTATATAATTGTATGTTATACACAATTAAGACTCACATCAAGATCCAAGCCCCAAGGTAGAGAACAGATTGGCATGCAGGTTTATAAATGAGATCCAATTGGACTTGTGGGCCCCACAGTCCAATCAGCTGGCCTAAATAGATGTGTCCAACTGAATTACTGGACATCAAAGTCCAACTGGATCCTCCATAAGGGAGGGATGTATCACACGCATGTTAAGTGATGGATCACATGCATGTTAATTCAGGTCCACTTTAGCCCTCCTTTGATATACACAAGTGATGCGTGGCCTGGATGCATCAACTCACTTCGTAATAACGACGAAAATATGCTGCATCTCCCAATACTCCAGGATTGGTAAAGTTAACCATGGCAAAAAACTCCTCCAAATCATTCTGCAAGAGAGAAAATTCAATGAATCAACAAATAACAAGAGCTTCAAAGACGCATCAAGGAGCAGGGAATATGAGCTATTACCTGCATCGGGGTTCCTGACAATAAAATGCGACGGCTGCATGGAAGAGCAGCCAGTGCCTGATACATAGTCACATTTGTGAACTTAATGAGATAATGAACGGTATTTTAATGCCTGATCGAAATAATAGAAGTATCCCATACATACCCGATTTGTCAATGTCTGGTCATTTTTTAGCCTATGAGCCTCATCACATATGAGAAGGTCACAGCATCCACTTTTCTCGAACTTTGCTGAATGCATTCGAAATGTCTCGTAAGATATAATTAATACCTGAAATCTTGCAATCATCAGCACCTAACAGATTGAAATGCAGACAGTCCCACACAAACCATTCAAATGGAATGCACAATCAATATAAGGCGGTAAAAATTTGCCTGATAAGGGCTGCAAGGTCTTAGGAAACTATCAACACCCGAAACAACATCAGCTCGGGTGCTTTCACATAGAGAAATAAGCTGAACTCTCCCCCCAACCCATTTATTAATCTCAGACTCCCAATTGCTGACAAGGCTTGTGGGGGTAACAATCATTGCCCTTTTAACCGTCGGTTTTCCATCAAATCCCTGGTGAAGAAGAGTATACAGCAGCGTGATTGACTGTAATGTCTTTCCGAGACTGCACAAATTACACACATAAAAGCTAAACATAGGATCCAAGAATATGACAACAGACTACAGAAGCAGAATGAAACAGTGTATAGTGCCACTTGAAATTCCATAATTGATGGACACTTACCCCATATCATCTGCTAGAATGCATCCTGCAATTCCAGCAGAACTGGATAGGCCAGAAACACATTCGAACATAAACTGCACCCCTTCTCTGCATAAAAAGATAAAGCAGTTTGTTCATTAACCATGAGAGCAAGATAAATGCAGAAATGGAACTGTGATAACTTTGCTGTAGAATGGTTTGATGAACATGCTTGAGAATCTACATCTGGGAATGATATAAACCTATTAAGTAAAAGGTTGTAGTTAGTGACAAATAAGGAGATCAAGCATTATTAGCAATCACCAAGTGAGGGTCACCTGTTCGGTTATAGCTTATCCACCATAAATAAATAAACAACAAAAGTTAGTGGAAACATGGCTGGAATGGAATGCTTATGCATGTAGTTTCCTAGCAATTGAAATAATCAGGGTTAGAGGTAACACAGAAACATGAGGCATCCAAATACACATGGAATTAGAGAAATTTATCAGTAACGATTTGTAGCAGGAAGCAAAAGCACAAACTGGGAAACAACATACTTCAACAAGTCAAGAAACTGCCACCACATGGGTATCCCTACAAATATGTATTACAAAATAAAATTTATATGCATAGTTGTGACTTAAAAAAATAAAGAACAACAAGTGTCTGCTGTCAAACTTATATATTTTGAAAAAACATAAATACCACTGACCGAAAAACCAGCAAATTCAGTGAGAGTTAGAGGTAAATATGGATTTTATTAATTGTTGTGCTATTGATCACTGATGGTAAAGGTCTGAAAAGAGAGCAAAGAGTCATCAAGCCATATCTCAGATATGAGATAACAAACTAGAGACTGAAGTTCATTAATCAAAACTAGCTGTTCGGATCATAAATATCCATAAGATAACAGACCATGGTTTTGAAAAACAACATGGTGGCTGCTAAAATGGTAGTCCCCAACAGGATGCATTATGTAACTGTATAGAAGGATACATCTACATGCAAGGCTGTTCTTTGCTAGAAAACGCACTTCTCTTTGTTAATAGACCACGAAAACATTATAACAACCAATGTAACAGGCACTTCAGATTGTTATTTTTTTTGGTTAATAGTCTTTTTTCTTCTCTTACTTTTCCTAAACACCACTATAACAGCTATTACAGTCACACAGTAACACCCCTTGGCATTCATATCAGCATAGCACTGATTTTTTAAGACCTGCAGTATTAACTCCCACAGTGGGACTGCACCTAAACTTCACTGAGCACACATAACACACCTTAAAATTTGAAATGAGAGTAACAAATACCTTTGATGAGGACGAAGAAAACGTACGAGCAACGGATCTACCACTATCTGAGCCAAACCCCCACCACCCTCTTCAGATTCCTCAGCCTGCCACAAAACCAGTGGCTCAACCCCAGGGGGCAGAGGCTCACTCTCCTCCAATCCATCTTTTTCAATAACAGTGGTAATACTAAAACGGTTGTTAATTGCAACCAATGCTGGCCTTGAAGAGCCCCAGGGCACAAACCTCTTACGTGCCCAAAGGCGTCGGACAAGCTCTCCGTTCTGATCTCTGTACCCATTTGAACATGGAGGTTTGAAGGGTTTTCGAGCAACTGCCGCACCTTCTGACACTGAGAGGACTCGAGGAAGTAACGGTTGCCTTTTCACGACAAGGTTCCCCCTGTCAAAACACGAAGAAAAATTATGTAAATGAAATACAATTTGCTCAGTAAAGAACAGGAAAAAGTTCATGTTTACAGTATCACAGATTCAAGTGCATAACTAATCCCCACCACACATAGACAGAGCTAACAATACTGATGCATGACAAGTTGACAACTGCTAAAATTGTAAATTTCAGCTATTATTGTAGCGCATGTGCAGGGGAGAAGGTCTCAAGTCCAACCAGTTGGACCAGAAGTTTTAATCACCCAGCAGATAACTTCCAACCTATTAAATGAGTGCAACATCCAACCCTTCCAATCCAGGTATTCCATAACAATAACAGTGGCCATGCCCATAACGGCCACCACCGTTACCGTTACGATACGGACTGTAATGGCTATTACGGCCTCTCTTTTTTCTTTTCTTTTTTAACCTGTTTCGGCCCCCTTATGGAAGTGGGTCATTCTTTCCATAACGGCTGTTATGTAATCGTTTTGGAATGCCTTGCTTCCAATATGTTGGCCCCGTCATAAGGATCACCTACTGCAAAAAACAGCTACAGCTACTCATCCAGTGGGCTACGCCATAGAAAACAATGTCTAGCCATTGATAAATAGCAAAATGCAAGTTTGGTCCACTCAATGAGTGGGGCATGGCTAATTTTTGCATAAGGCAATCATCATGGTGGGGCCAACCTATTGCATGGATTGGATGCCACATGCACGTGAAAGCTTAGAAGTTATCCACCACGTGAACCGTAATTTGTACTCCAACCAATTGGACTTATGATGCAGACATCAGTGGGGCACCCTTTAGAGTGTACCAAAGGAGGAGGAGGCGTCAACAGAGTACAAGAGCAGAGGAGTTAGTGTGGATAGAAACAAGGTCCATCGGACCCATTTTCTGAACGCTACTAGTGCAGGAGAAGCATGACCGCACCCTGATCGCAGGCCATGGGGCGGATTTCACACCATGTCACACGGGTGTTTTAGTTTTAGGCGTTTTTGTTATTTTCCTTGTTTTTAGGGCTTTTAGTGCACTTTTTTTTATATTTTTTGTTATTTTTCTTGTTTTCAAGGGTTTTAATGCACTTTTACTTTTTCCATGGCCTATATATACACTGTGAGAAACCCTATTTTATTTAGTGAATGAATGAGAATTCATATGCTTTCTTAGGTTTCAGGATTGGCCCTTGGGTATTGAAGATTCCACCCCGTTTTCAAAATTTCCTTCTTTCTAGGTCTTCAAGGTGCGGGAAAAGGTAAGAACTTGTCGTCTTCTCTTCTTTGATGCCGTAACCCATCTCTTCTTCATCTGTTTTGTTCCTCTCGGGATTTATTTATTTTTTGTTTGAATGGAAAAGAGGGATGGCTAGTCAGGAGAATCGGATCCTAACCTGATTGAGGACCGGTTTATGCTACATCAAGGATATCCATATATCCATATGTCCTCCCTTTTTACTGTTTACGTGATTTTATACTAAAAGGCATGATCCTGACGGAATGATTTCATCATTGTGTTGAGATTTGCTTAATCGATGTGATTGATAACAGTTAGTTGATTAATTTTATTATTTGAATCTCTTCAACCTGATTATACATCCATCTATGGTTAGGCCATCACATGTCCCTGCATCAACTTGAGACTACTGCGCAAGTACAAATGTCTTACCAATAAAACCGATGTGAATGATTGGAAAGATGGAAGGTTGGAAAATGGATGGCTAGCAAGAATTGAGGGCATAAATAGCTTGAAATCACTGAAAGCCAAGGTTTCATGGAGAGAGACGTGCGTACCACACAAGAAGAAGCACCGCACTTCTAGTATTTTCAGTTATGGGAATAAGGGGAAAAGAACTCTTCTTTTCTTTTCAATAATCTTATCTTCTTAATAATATGACCATATGGCATCTACAAGGTTGTGTGTATAGAAGACTCAAAACCCTAAAATTCCTACGAAATCTAGATCGTACATGTAATCTACTCTCAAATCTAAAAATACTCCAATAACTTTCCCAATAAGTGATATGATACCATCTACTCTCAAATCTAAAAATACTCCAATAACTTTCTCCTGTGAATTGCATCAGTTGAGACTTCTTTTGCATTTTACTGTCCATTTGATGGCAACCAGTCAAATGTTTATTAGTATCCATTTTGACTAACTTTTCAACCATGGGCAATCCATGGTTGATTCTACTGGCTGTACAGAACGACAATCAACCCTGCCATGTGGATGTTGAAAGGGTGGCTCTATCATATTATGATAGAGAAGACAACTCATTTGTTTCTCCTAACTTTCCTGAAGAAAAAATGAGTAATAACTTATCCCTTAAATCTCCTATAGGAAAACCAACACTAACAAACCTGTGTCTGAAGTTTCCCAAAAAAACTAGGAAGCAACTAAAGACAAATTTATTTAAAAAATTCAACTACATAAGTAACATAACTTAATAGCACTCTTTAAAAAATGCCCCTAAATACCAGCAAAAAACAGGAAAACAGATATTTTAAAATAATGCCAAGCCCTATTAACTCCATAAAACTGTTCTAAATAAAAGAAAACCTTCATTGACCATAAGACAATAGCCCCAAATCCACGTCTTAAAAAAAAGGTGAATCCACCCCTAAATCCATCACAACCTTCACTAGATCATCATAACTCACTCAATTCATGTCATGGCCACATGCTCGTGTGCTTGTTTGAAAGATAACTCAGTAGTCTTTCAAATGGAACTATTTTTGTCCTACTCAGTCGGATGTCATTTAGCACCCTAGGGTGGCCAAAAGACAAAATTAAGGGAACTTGAGAGCTATTATTAACCAATCCCATACAACTCCTGATAGCAGTGGAGCTCACCAAATAGACCAAACAGTTCATTTGAGCAATCAACATCCAATATGAGCTGCATCAAACACTCGTTTCAGAAATTCCACGTTCAAATGTGTGTTGCATTCCAGCCCCACCATCTATGGAGCTGAGATATTGGTGCACCAGCTTTTCATTATACACCGTCTGCACTGGAGTGGGGCTCAAAAAGTGAAAAGTCTGTGCTTACACAGTTTACACCAGGAAGTTAGTGTCCACCAATCATCCACCATCCACCTAGACTAACATGAATCACTTCACATTCCAAGCGGGATTTGAATATCCCACATTGAAAGGCCTGTTGGGATTCCTTCTCACTATCCGTGGATGGTGAGAGTCTGATGTACGCCAACTTTGCAGCAAATGCATTTTAGGACAACAAAACCCGACCGTTTTGAGACCTTTCATGGACAGCACCTAAGGACCAGATTGAGCGCCACGAAGAACACTGTAAGCCCTTGTAACCAATCTTCCCCTGCACATGAACGGGTGAGCAGGAACCCCAACACACATCTCAAAATGGGATTCCAGACTAATTTGAAAGCCTCACTTCGAACCGAGCACCGGGATTGTCGCCCACTGTCCATGGACAGTGCTAGATGCGTGTACAACTACTCCCAGCGCAAATTAGGGTAGCCAAATTCAACCAACCCGACAGCATTCACAGACAGAAACCCTACACTAAAATCGAAGGGGATTTGAAACGATCAATCAAAATTCGGTGAGATGAATGTGAAATCCGAGGCACCTGATTGATCGAATTTGAGGACGGGAGGAAATGGATCTAGCGTACCTCACGAGAGCAGCAACGTTCTGAGATTTCCTGTCTTCATCGGACGGTGGAGAATCAGCAGATGATTCCTCCTGGTCTTGTTGAGATTCTCCATCACCTTCTTCGTATTCATCGTCATCAGAGCCACTGCAATGAGAATCGGAAGAAAGGAAATCGTCTTCTTCTTCCATAGAAATGGAGGGTTTGGCTTTCCCCGCCCTAGGATAGGATCTATTTAAATTCCGAAGATTGGCGCCATTAACCGGATTTACGATAATACCCCTGTCATTGAAGAGAATGACAGATGAATACGAAATTTCGCAAGTTTGCATGGCAAGTCTTCCACCGGACGACTCGCGCGAGGGGAAAAGTCGAATCGTGGCACGCGTGCCCAAATGACGTATGACGAAAGATCTGATCCATTCATTAGGTGGGCGAAAGGCGTAATGAGAAAAATGAAGGGTTGGAAAGAAGATGACCAAGGGCGTGGTGATCCCTAACGGTGGCACCACTGTGATGTATGTGCCTTACATCCACACCATCCATTTTGACGGCTCATTTTAGAGCATGATCAAAAAAAAAAAATGAAGCAGATCCAAATATTAGGTGGACCATACACTGCTGATTGAATCCCTATCATTCAAAACTTAAAACTTCATGGGGCCAACGGAACATTCATTTTGTCATCCAAACGGTTGATAAGGTCACAAACACGTAGAGAAAGAGACCACATAAATATCAGTACTTTTGCAAACCACAAGAAGTTTTTAATAGTCAATTACCACTGTTTTCTGTGTCAAAGTCCACCTGAGTTTTGGTCCAGCTTCTTTTTAGGATCACACCACAATATGAATTTTTAAAAAGGATGGACAACATGTATATAAGGCGCATGCATCACGGTGGCCCATGGTAATGGATCCACCAAAGCTGCGTCCGATGACCAACGGGTACGGTTTGGCTGGTGACCCGAACAGCCGCAAGCTAGCTGGTGTCAACCAACGGTGGGTCCCAAAGAGTGTTGACACCAGCTAGCTCACTGGTGTTGAGTCCATCCGACTACAACCTACAATCAAGAGAGAATCATAGCCACGTTACGTGGTACCCATCATTAGTGTTGCACATGGCTTGAGTCAGCTTCGTTAGCTTGCTTCACTCGCCTCGACTCAAAATTGAATTCAGGATTGAGTCTAGCTAGTTTTTGAAGCTCGATAAGTTCGAGCTTGCTCGAGCTCAACTCAATTTGGCTTGATCCCTGACTTGAATTGACTCGGATCAAATCGACTCGGTGACTCGATCATTTTGATCTTCATACTGCTCATCGATTATTTGATGAAATGTTTCAATGAAGTGTTGTTTCTTGAATTGTCATCATATCAAGGTATTTAAGGGGAGATTGAATAAATAAATTCCCACAAAAATATTTACATTATAGGATTGTCGTCTTACCTTAATATTGATGTTACTCATTAAGTGTTTGATGAAATGCTTGCAAAGCATTGTTACTGATTTGCATTTGAAATGTAGAAGATTGAAGATGCAATATATACATTTGAGAAAATACTGCAAAGTCTCAAACTCAACTCAATCTGTGGTTTGAGTTGCTAATTGAACTGAGCCGAGTTTGAGTTGGGGTTGGTTGTTGTCCAAACCGAGCTTAGTTGTGTCAAGCTCAACTCAATTCGACTTGTGTACAATTGTACTCATCATGCTACGATGTCCTCAGGCGATTACTACTATTTGAGGGCCTGCACATTCACGGTGCCCCCTTGCAATCGGTGAGTAGCTAAGTACACATATGCCAACGTTGCAGGTTTGAAGGGGTGAGAACTTCCAAAACCTAAAACCATGCAGTATCGTAATAGTCTTATAGAGTATTCAACCAAAAACAGAGAGAGAGAGAGCGAGAGAGAGAAAGAGAGTTTACAATGGCTTTTCATGTTTTATTTACTTATTTTAATTTATTTTTTACTTTTCTTAAAGAGTGTTTTAGACTCCAACTAGAGTTAAGTCTGTCAAAGCACCACAGTGGCCCATATGTTGATAAAGTTATACAGATTAATATAATTTTTGTATAACGTGGAAGCCGAAAAATTGCAAACAAATCTAAAATATGGACAGGCTGAAGCACATCTAAAACGTTGTCCTTAAAACGTTATTTGCCCCTACTCAAGTGAATTGAGTAAGCTGATAGGTTATAGGCAAATAGCTTCTAGGATACGACGAGCCTAGTATGTGTCTGCGTTCAGCAAACACGAAGGCCCACCTATTGGAACTCTATTACACTCAGTCTGGCAGAAATACAATAAAAGAAAAGTCTCAGAAGAAAGAAAAAGAAGAAAATATAGTTTAGACCATTGCACTGTTCAAGTCTTCAACTACTGATTCAATTGAACCGTTCTAGACCACACCGTTGGTCTGTTCTTCTTGCAAAGGTTTAAAACCGTTGCTATCTTGCTGGAATCACTGGAGTATAGAGAGAGGAGTAGTGTGTTGTCTCAATTCGTATGGTAGTGCTGGATTAGGTTGTGAGATGGTTTGGAAACCCATCTAGGCCCTCCTTTTATAGGCTATGGTGGCTGGGAGTTATGGTCCAGGGAAATAAATCTCATAATCATTTTCTGGCTATTGGAGAAAACTAGCTGTTTTATGGCCGTTTTCTGACTGTTGTGCATGGCCATTGATCTGTTGCATGCTGACTGTTGTGAGACAACAGCTAGCCGTTTTCTAGCTGTTAGGCTAGCCATGCAGCAATTTCAGCTGGACCCTAAACTTATGGCACAGCTGTTACAAATTTTCTGCAACAGCTCTTTTTCCAGCCCTCTGACCCTGCACTTTGCACTTCGCATGTCGCGGACGTGTGAAGTGCAAAGTGCGTCACTAGCGCCTTTACAACCACACTACCTCACATGCCCACGCCCTCGCACCGAGCCCGTGACCGAGTCCGAGTCCGAGTCCGAGCCCGAGCCCTAGCGTCAACGCCAGCGCGCGCGGGTGTTCCAATGCTATGCACTATAACACGCAAGGTTCATAGTCCACGGACTAGGTAGGTAAATATTATAATATTTCACTATTATCATTTAAACCACATATTTTTCTCTTCCCTTTTTCACGTGGGACTATTCCAAAATAACCCACAAAACGGTATTTTTTTCTAAACAAAATAATATATATTATATATTATTTTTATTATTAAAATATATTTTATTAAAATCAATATTTTTCAACAATCCCCCACTTGATTTTTTAAAAATATATTTTCTCGGTTAAACATTTCTGCCAGAATAATCAGCTTATATGCATAAAGAAATATATCTTGCGATTTTAATCTTTCCTTAGTGTAAGTATCTCAAAACTTTGTCCAAATTACTGGTAGCCATAACGTTGAACAAGTTATTCCTAGATAACAAAGTCGGAGAAACTACACACATATTCGTTATGTGTTTACTAGAGTTCCCACAATCTTGCTCAGCACATTTAATGGCCATGTGCTTATCCTAATTCATGAACGATCCCGAGAGAAAACTTCTAACTCTCATGAGAGATGGCACCATCTCTACGTTCATATATGTGAAATCCTTCCAGTGTCTCTGTTACTATAAGACACTTGTCTTATAGATTGGATTTCATTAAGAGTTCTCAAACTTAACTTTCTTTCGTAACGCTCAGCAGTTATCTATTATGGATGAGGTTTTATTAATTTAGTACTGAAAAACTTTATACATATCAGTGACTTGTTTTTACCCATTAAACTCAAAATTAGAGATTTTCTAACTTCAGGTTGGGTTACCATCACTGGTGGAACTTTGGTTGAAGAGTTTCAACCCCATCCCTCTAGATGTAGCCTTTACTATCTCTCTCGGCAGAGGTTTAGTGAAAAGATATGTCGGGTTGTTGCTTGATTTCACATAGGAAATAGCAATGATTCCATCTCGAATCAATTGTCTGACATAATCATATCGAAGACTGATATGTCTAGATTTACCATTATAAGTGTAATTATAAGCTCTAGCTAATGTGGCTTCACTATCACAATGTAGTGACACAGTTGATATAGACTTTACACATAATGGGATTTCTAATAGAAGATCCCTTAGCCACTCAGCCTCTTTGCTTGTTGCAGTCAGGGCTATGAATTTAGATTATATGGTCGAGTGCGTTATGCAAGTCTGTTTCTTGGTTCCCCAAGATACAGCTGCACCTCTTGAGGTGAATACTCACCATGTAGTAGACTTGTTGTCCCCTGCACTCGATATTCAGCTCGTATCAGTATATCCTTCCAATACGGCAGGAAACTCTGAATAAAATAGTTTTAAGTCTTTGGTTGCTTTTAAGTAATTAAGGAATCTACCAATTGCATTCCAGTGTTCAGTACTGAGGTTACTAGTAAACCTACTAAGTTTACTCACAGCATATGTGATATCAGGTATAGTGCATTACATAGCATACATAAGACTACCTATAGCACTCGCATATTCTAATTGTGCAATTGTTCTTCCAGTATTTCCTTTTAGCTTGATACTTGGATCAAATGGGGTCTTTGCTTCTTTTATATTTAGATGATTAAACTTGTTTAGTATCTTCTCGATATAATGAGATTGACACAAAGCATAACCCCCACAATGTTTTTTAACTTTGATACCTAGGATGGTATCAACTTGTCCAAGATCCTTCATTTTAAATACTGAAGATAGAAACTTATTTGTTTCAGTCACATCTTCCATTTTATTACTTATTATTAACATGTCATCAATATGTAGACAAATAATAGCGATACAACTACCATCTACTTTAGAATATATACATTTGTCAACTACATTATGCATAAAACCATGAGATAGTATTGTGGAATCAAACTTCTCATGCCATTATTTTGATGCTTGTTTTAATCCATACAAAGATTTGACTAATCTACATACTTTGTTTTCATTTTCTGGTAAAATGAAACCTTCAAGTTGTTCCATGTATACCTCCTCATTGAGGTCACCATTCAGGAATGCGGTCTTCACATCCATTTGGTGGATGTGAAGATGATGTATGAAAGCTAGCGCAAATAATATCCTAATGGATATTATCCTAGCTACAGGAGAGTATGTGTCAAAATAATATCTCTTCTTTTTGTCTAAAACCCTTAGCTACTAGTCGGGCTTTAAAGGTTTGGATAGCCCCATCAATGTGATATTTATTCCTAAATACTCACTTACAACCTATGGGTTTAGAACCTGGAGGTAAGTTAACTAGTTCTCATGTTTGATTTGATAGTATGGATTCCATTTCATCGTTTATAACTTCTTTCCAGAAAGCCGAGTCTTTAGAGGATACAACCTCTTTATATGTTTTTGGATCATCTTCTATAGTCAACATTATAGGTATTTTCCTTATAATATTCTCTTTATCTCCTTCTACAATATGGAAAATGATACGTTGTAAGTCTATATAGTCATCTCCTAGACTCTTCTCTATTCTCGTCCTTTGACTCCTACGTGGTTCAATAGGAGCTTTATTAAGGGTCAAATATTGCATATCGGACTAGTTATTGCTTGGATTTATGAACATAGTACCGTTTAATAGTCCATTTTAATCGTGTTTGTGATGTAAGGTAAATCTAGGAGCATTGACTGGAAAGGATGCTAAAAGCATAGATTTAATGCTCAGGCATCACCAAGGCATTGAACGGGATTCAATGAGACCAAGATCGAGGATTTACACGGCGGAGATCAGAGAAATTACAGTCACTCACCTTAAACAGGCTTGAAAGACATCCATAATACAAGATCACAAGGTTCCCACCATCTGATTAGCTCCAGACTTTATATACAGCCTGAGGGCCATAAATTAACTATACGAATCAATTTTTAGCCATTGGATCCCTTTGGAAGTGGCCCAATGGACAGATCAGTCCATAGATCAGCGAATTGGGGCCCGCCCGGTATTTGGAAATGCTTCAATTTCAGTCTCAACACTTTAAATTCTGCGGAGAAGCAGATGGACGGTGTGGATTTCGGATCCACATCACAATGGACCCTATGTGGGACCCACGTGCACGGTGCACAAGTGCACCGGCCATGCACCAGAAGAACCAAAGTCGGTCAGCGCCTGCTGACCGACTGAATTTCAAAAAAAGAAAATCAAGAACCACAACGTTCTTGCGTCGGATCGAAAATTTTGGCAGTGGACCCCACCCATCACTCTTATGAGAGATCTGAACCGTCCATTGTGTTCAGAGGTGGGCATGAACATCGTCTATCTGTCCTTTTTAGCCCGTGCACGTGTACGCACATGAATCTTCAAAAAACGCAGGATGAACGGCGAAAGAAAAACATTAGTGGACCGCACAAAAACTAGTCCATTCCGACCGAAATTTCGAGAGGCATCTGATAGATGGGGTGGATTTCATAAAAAACATCACTCGAGGCCCAGCGAACACGTCAGCACGTCTGGGAAATCCAAAAATTTCAGGCGATTGTGGGCCAATATCTTTGATCGGATCAGCAATCCGAACCGTTCAAACACTATAGAAATGGCCCTTCAACCCCACCATGAAGACGATTTTGAAAGATTTGGACAGACAGCAGAGCAATCTCAGATCAAACGTAAGACATTTTTGAGTTTTTGGCTACGTAAAATAGAGATCGCGAGTCCGGTTCTTTTATAAAGTGTATTGCGTACAGAGAGTCGTTTTTTCGACCCCGACCGACCTTCTCCAAATTATAAAAGAGAAAGAAGAGAACGTGGGAGGGGGATTCTATCGGGGGGATTGAAAGCAGAAGCTGTGGAGTCGTCAATAAGAGGCAGAGACAGAGAGTAGTAATTTTTATTTGTTTTATTTATTTTATTTCTTTTTATTATTATTTTTAGGATGTTTAGCCTAATTATGTGTAGCCAAACCTTTTAGCTAGGGCTAAGAGGTGAAGCTTGTAGCATGATGGGAGATTTTTTGCTTATGACTTTTGTTTAAGACTGAATTGATATTAATTATTAGTTTAATCAAGGTAATGTTTTAAGTTTTTAATGGTCCGTTGTAACTAAAATTACAATAGGTCTGCGATAGCTTTGAGCATGTTCTTTTCCTTTTATGTGTATGACGTCAGGAAGCCCTGTTGTTCACCATCGTCTTCTGGGCATGGTCAGATGACGGTACCCTTCCTAACCTTCATGCATTGTTGATTAGTTGGTAATTAGTTTAATTATGTTGTTTACTTTGTCTCCTAGGCATGGTTTGGTGATGAAATCCATTCTAATTTATATACCTTTCATCTCTTTGAAAACTATATCAAGTAAGTTCAGTTTGATTTCCATGGTTACATTCTTCAACTGGATGAAGATGGGACTCTAAGTTCAGTTGATTTCTTGATGCAGGCATAAGATCTCCCTGATCTCTACAAGTGGATCCTCTGAATCCCTAGTTTCCTTTCTCTGAATTCTTTAAGTTTTAAATTAATATTTCACCATTATTCCCTTAAATTCATTCGATTTAAATTTCATCTTAGCCTAGTTCTAGTTCTGCTTAATGTCAGATTACGTACAGGTATCAGTCTCTTGGGATTCGACCTCGGTCTTACCGAGTTTATTACTACATCAAAACCCTTTACTTGGGGAGTGAACAAGCTTCCACTGTATGTGGAGCTAAACTATCTGGTTCTCTATTAAGAGTTAGAATTTCATTATCCTTTGAATCCAAGGATAGTGAGTTCTTAAGGAACTCAACGTCTCTTGATTCTAT
Organism: Magnolia changhungtana; assembly: GCA_030180095.1. NCBI lineage: Eukaryota > Viridiplantae > Streptophyta > Magnoliopsida > Magnoliales > Magnoliaceae > Magnolia > Magnolia changhungtana. Next base: position 5,031,101 of record JASAUF010000122.1, read on the forward strand.
TATTGTATTAGACTCTATGTCTATAAGTCTATAAGCTTTACTATTTTATACATATCCTACGAAGGCACACTTAATAGCTCTTGGTCCTAACTTAATTCTTTTTGAATCAGGGGTTCTAAAATACGAAAGACACTTCCACACTTTGAGATATCATAGGTTAGGTTTTCTGCCTCTCCATGTTTCATATGAAGATATTTTATACTTTTTAGACGGTATTCTATTTAAAATATGGCATGCTGCAAGCAGTGCTTCACCCCATAGACTTAGTGACAACTTTGCTCTTATCAGCATTGAGTTGACAATTTCTACTAATGTCTTATTCTTCCTTTCAACTATTTCATTTTGTTGAGGCGTGTATGAAGCAGTACATTGATGTATCAGTCCATGTTCTTCACAGAAGTTATCGAATTCATTTGAGAAATATTCTCCTCCTCTATCGCTACGGAAAATTTTTATCTTCTTATTTTGTTGATTCTTTACTTCTGCTTTATATATTTTAAACATGTTCAATACTTCATCTTTGTTTTTTAATAGATACACATACACATATCTAGAGCAATCATCTATCAAGGTTATGAAGTACCGTTTACCTCTAAGAGTAAAAATACCGTTTAACTCATAGATATCACTATGCACAAGATCCAATACTTGAGACAATCTTTCAACACTTGGAAAATTTTTCTTCATCATTTTGGATCGTATGCACACTTCACATTTATCGGTTTCCTTATCTGTATATGAGATTAAACCATTCTTAGCCATGAACTTAAAGGTACTATACCCTATATGGGCTAGCCTATCATGCTACAGTCCAGCGAATTCAACCATATACATAGAAGTGTTACTTTCATTCAGAGAAAACTTGACCATCCCGTTACAAGCATATCCCTTTCCGACAAAATTCTCATTTTTTGACAGAATCAGTTTACCCGACTTGTACACCACCCTTATACCTGGTTTACCTAGAAGATCCCCAAAAACTAAGTTTCGTCTCATGTTTAGGACGTGCAGTATATTAGTCAGAATCACTTTCTTCCCAGAGGTGAATATCAATTCGACAGTTCCTTTGCAGACGACCTTCGATCGGATTTCATTACCCATTTGGACTTCTTGACCATCGGTCAATTCCTCATAGGTCTTGAAGGCTGATTTGTCGTAGCACACATGTACTGTAGCGGCAGTATCATACCACCAACCTGGAACTTTGCCTTGGATGGTATTCACCTCAGTGATCATAGCCACTATATCGCCTTCTTCTACTGCACTTGCCTCTTTTTAGATTTGCGATATCGGCATACTCGAGCATAATGCCCGATTTTCCCACAGACATGGCATGGGACTTTGAACTTTCTGTTATTCTTTTGGGCATTTTTCTTAAATTTCCCTTTATTGGGTTTCAGGGAATCGTCCTTCTCAGGATTCTTGTTATTAAAGTTCTCTACTGCATGTACCTTGGACGAGGCATTCCCGTTATCATTCTGTTTGTCGCGGTTATGGAATTCTTCTTCAATTCTGAGGTGTTTCTGGATTTGTTCCAGTGTGTAGTCCTCAGTTTTATGCAGCAACTTCTTTCTATAGTCTTCCCACATCGGTAGCAGTTTGACGATTATAGCCCCGACTTGGAATGATTCAGGAAGATTAATTTTTATAGCTTTGATTTTGTTTACTATTAGCTGCAGTTCTTGGATTTGGGACAACAACGGTTTGTTATCTACCATGTTGAAGTCAAAATATCTGGCGATGAGAAACTTGTTGGTACTTTCTTCTTCAACCTTGTATTTGAACTCTAGAGCGGCCCAGATCTCCTTTGCTGATGACGTCTGTTGGTACAGATCGTACAGACGGTCGGAGAGAACATTCAGAATGTGTCTTTGACATAAGAGTTCGTCTTCGGATCATTTGGTGTGAGCTGCCACCTGTTCAGGTGTGTCGTTGTCGGTTGCTTCACGTAGCATTTGCAAATTAAGATCTACAATGTAGTAGATCTTTAGCGCCGTCAGGAGAAATTTCAGCTTGTCTTGCCATCTTGTAAAATTGGTTTCATCGAACCGATCAAGACATGTCAAGTCCTGATTCATCAACTTGATGGATGAAATACTGTCGGCTTCCATCGTAAATAACGCTTTAAGATTGTTGATAAAATTATACAGATTAATTTAATTTCTGTATAATGTGGAAACCGAAAAATTGCTAACAAATATAAAATATGGACAGGTTGAAACATGTTTGAAACGCTGTCCTTAAAGCGTTATTTGCCCCTACTCAAGTGAATTGAGTAAGCTGATAGGTTACAGGCAAATAACTTCTAGGATACGAGGAGCCTGGTGTGGGTCTGCGTTCAACAAACATGAAGGCCCACCTATTGGAACTCTATTACACTCAGTTTGGCAGAAATACAATAAAAGAAAAGTCCCAAAAGAAAGAAAAAGAAGAAAATATGGTTTAGACCACTGCACTTGTAACGCCCTAAAAATCGGGGGTCGAGCATAGCCTCAACTCTCGAGTTCCAACGCATCACTTATGCAACATGGATGAAGATGATTAAATGTTGTCTGTATTAGTGCATTAAACATGAGTGAGATCAAGCCAAATCAGCAAAACATAATCTAGAGACAGTTGTAATATGCAAGTGGAAGACTGAAACAAACAAGTATAACTTATAAACCAGTATAAGTCCCCAAAGTATGTATGTGTTGTCAGGTCAATAATTACAAGTATTGTGTCAAAATACAAAATGTTCAAAATGGTAGTCCTCTACAAAGTATGAACCCTGAAGCCACATCGATTTAGAATAGCTCACATGAACCCGCCTGAATACTGCATATGCGAGAATGCTCCTCGTCATCATAAAAGTCAGGCTTCGCCTCAGGAGTCGCGTCATCATCTGCAATTAAGATAGAGTTTGGTTGGTGTTTAAAACACCATCCCGTAACGTGGGAGTGAGTAATCAACTCAGTGAAATTATACAACAAAGGTTAACATGTTATCAATTCAGTCAAGCAGTAATGATAAAGCAGTAAAATCAAACATCCCAAATACTCTTATTAATGCAAGAATGATATGAGCAATGATGCATGCCCTCGCCTACTCTCCCTCAATGACTTCATCTTACGATCGCGGCATGAAACCATTTCTCAGTGCTTTACCTATTACGCCAAACGCACACGTAATGCAGTGCATGCACGTAATTAGTCAGATTCTTATTAGTCATTTTCATACAGCAGGATTGGGAAACTAAGGTATCTCCCTTATATCAATTCTCAAACAATGGTTTATTCTAGGGTCGTCAGTCCCAGTAAATCTTATACGATGTTACAGTTCTAGGTCGCTACAAAGGGCTCGTCACCTTATCATTGTAGGCCTAGTTTATACTCTAGTTGCTACGGAAAGACTCGTCGTCTCAACGCAGTCTCAGAGTATGCTCGAGGTCACTACAAAGGGTTCGTCACCTTATCAGTGTAGGCCGACAGCTCGACCACAGTGTCCCATACCACCATGTCCGGCTCATGAGTAGTAGCAGATCAAGGTACCATGGTTAACGGGGTTTCCACTGATAAGTTTGGTACCTTAGGTTCAAGCAGTAGCGTCCATACATAGTGAACATACATCGGGTCAATTGGGTTACTTGACAAGCTCGACTAGCACGAGCGCACATCGAGTTGATCGACATGAAGTGCATGAGCACTTCGTGTTGCCTAACCACTGTCCACAACCGTAGTACGACTCGGATTCATCGACGCATCTTGTGTGGCGAAAGCAACCTCAGCCACACAATTCAAGGCTTGGTACCGATTGCCTGGACTATTTCATAGTCCCAACTATGTTCAGTTTCAACAAGGAATCATATGAGGAAATCAAACGGTAATGAATAAACAATTTAAATCCTATAAGCATTTGATCATGTTAGAAGATACAAGTTAAACATGAATTTACACATACACATTCCATAAATAATATAGGTATTATCGTATACAGTATATGGAGGAAATCATACACATCTTTAAGGCAGTCGAGAATCTCAACACCCTTAATTAGCATAACTTAACAACTACTTGCTCATGCAAACATTTCTACAAACACTTAGACTACACTTTCTAACATACATGACGTATATTGGCTACATCACGTATTAGGGCAGATCCTTTGGCCAAGGAGTTGTTACACGCATAACTAGTAATACACACGGTAAATAATCATGGCAAACACACTTTCAAATTTCATACGTATACGGTACTTTCTACAAATACAGAGAATACGCAAAACTCCACATAGTCCGTATATAACTGAAATGCAAAACAGACATCGCATTTTGCATGTGAATAACGTCCACATCAGGACTCTATCATTAACCGACATTGAAAGCTTTGAAAACTATAACCTATACGTCTATAGTTCGCACCTTACGCCGGTAGGCGCGTAACGAACTCAGTTCGTACACCTACGCTTCGTCTATGGCACAACGGCAACCTATTACATGAAATAGGTTAGCTAGTTCATTCATTACTCTATTTGGATGCTTAGAACGGATTAGGGTTAGGATTCTTACCCAATATTGGAGTCGGAATCATCGGAATAGCGATTCGGTAGCAATGGATAAGCACGTGGAGAGACAGGGTAGAATCCCAGGATGAATCTCCAACACACTCTCTCTTTCTCTCTCTTTACTCTCTTCTCTCTCCTAGGGTTTTCCTCAAATTCGTATGGAAGGAAAGAGAGAGGGCTTAAGGTCCTTATATAGGCCTAAAACTGATGAAAATAGCCCAGGGCCAAGGTATACTTAGGTTATAGCCAAAGGAGGTTTGTTCCAATCTAACGGAGCACTTCTGGAGGCCCCTTTTTTACGTGCGGTTGGACTTAAGCTCTTTGACATTGGATATAGGTCAGGTTAAGTTTTCGTTCCGATCGGATTTACAGATCGACCACGGTGGACCAGTTTCAGTTCAACGGTCACCGGTACTCGATTGGGGCCACAAGTGCACTGGCATGTGCGAGAAATTTTTCCTAAGTCGAGGGTGTAATTGGGTCAGATTCTAACGATCTGAATCCTTACAACTTGCCCGGAAACAGAGCGACTCAGATTACTTAAGTTTGAGTTTAATTCTAAATATATTCGCGTTTCTCACACACTTTGCTCCGGACTCAAACGAATAGCTTCGGGATACTATCTGGACCTGATTTTCGAAGTGGTGGTCAAGTCCAGCAAGGCGGTCTTAATTATATAATTTTGTAGTAATCGGACTTTCGACGTGCGATCAGGTCTGATACAAAGTTTCAATGTGCTCTCAAGAGCAATCGGGAATAGAGTTTGATCCTAGATTTTAGGGTAACCTAGCGTCAATAATTCTACAAGTTTTGGGTCTTGCAGATCGTATTTAAAGTGATTAGTGCTAATTTCGCATGAAAGCTAGTTTAACACTAGTTAACTCTCGGCTAATGTCACGCCCCAAACCTAGAAATCAGATTCACAGGAATCCCGATCGCCGAATTCGGTGCCAATAGCTTCCATAGTACCCCATTCTCGACTCCTAGCGTCCATACGCCAGATTTCGATCATGGGATCCTACAAGGAGGATTTTTTTTTGTACATTTAACTCGTAATAAGCATAACCACAAGATTACCCAATTCACAAAGGCAACATCATCATCACATATCCACTAATATAATTATTTAAGTACAATGCTGAAAGGGAAATACATAAATCGAAAATCAAGCTCCAGAAGACCGCTGCACGCTCCAAGCTCAACACTGCTACAACCTAACATCACCTGCACGCATCTATCGTGCATAAGCTTATAGAAAGCTTAGAGGGTGGTGTAAGTGTGTGTACAAAGTTAAGTGTCCAGTATTCAATACAATGTCATCATTATACAATACCGAAATTACTGGTAATCCATAAATCGTACATTATCGGAATAAGCAAAAACACGGACGAGATCATGAATTATCAGAGTGAGCAGAAATACTGACAAGATCATAAATCATGCGATAATAGAGTAAGCAAAAGTATGGACAAGTCCATAAGTCAATCAATATCAGAATACGCAATATGGAATAGCTATATAATAAGGAGTCATAAAGAGCTAAATACCAGATGCCGAAGATGCAATGCAATATATGAAGCCTGTTAAGTCTGTCTAGGCCATATAAGTACAGAAACATAGTAACCTAAAATGTCATATGTCTGTAGATATAATGCGATATGCGATGCGAATGAAATGACCATGCTGGAGTGTGAAGTCAGGATGATAGTACGTAGTATCGCAGGCTACGGGGTCCACCACAGGGGACTTCTATCCAAACCAGTCTCATACCTAAATTTGGATAGTCAGACTCAATGTGGTAAACTCCTGACTTCAGGTTAGTCGCGCGCCCAACCAAAATCCTTGCCATAACGAAGGTATACAACAATTAGTTGCGCACCACCAGCCCGAGTGGATAGTGAATGAATGAGCATGTAACTCCTACTCAATAAGTCCACATATCAGTACGGTTCCTTTCTGGGAAATCACCGAGGTCTATTACACTCTAAACCAGATTGCCGCCCCATCGCGCGCAACAAGGTGAGTGGAAGAGACCTCACTATCCGCCTACCAATATCGGGCCCGGCTCGTCGATAACGGACCCATTCCTCGAGCTGGTCAGACTCAGCCTAGCATTGCCCCCTCCTCTCGGGGCGGGTAAGGCCGCACCCCTTCCAAGCGACCACGACACGGTGGGAGACACGCCTAACGGTATACGGCCCTCATGCGCTCATGCATCCACTTGGTTTAGACGTTGGAACAACCTCTGAAACCAAGAGGGTTTAGGGACTTTCACCCAGGAATATCTATAGCACCCCATGTAGAATAGATTTCCGGTGTCCCGTTTGGCTATCCACGATTTGCCTATGGAGGCCATGGCCATGATGTCGCTAGGGCGTATAGTAATCATAATGCAAGATGCATGAGTCATACAATCCAGTCATGCATCAATCCTGCGCATACCGTGCGCTCATGTGAGATAACATCCGCCTATCTAGGAGTCTCATAACAACCTGCCCAATGTCACATGCAATGGTTAACCACATCTCATAACAAACATGCAGATGATGCGTATGGGCATGTATCATGATGCTATGCAGTAACATACTCATAATCGGTATCAATAACCGGCATCGACAATCGACCTCGACAATGTGGACATTTAACCAACATTGCCCCCGAGGAATGGCCCTCATAGATCCTAACATATAGTGGACCCATGACCTCACAAGGGGCCTGATATACAACACCACGGGCCTCACTCAAGAGCTTAATATACATCATGATGGCCTTTCACATGGGCCTAACATACATCACAATGGGCCTCAACTACGAATCGCATATACACCATATAGGTCTCGACAATCGAAATCGGCCTTGGCAATCGAAATCGATACTCAGACTCGACCTCGACAATTGGAGTTGGCCTCGATACTTGGCCTCGACAATCAGGATTGATCGAAAATCAGAATCGGCAAATCGGTCACGTCAATCGGAATCAGCAATCGGCCACGACAATCAGGATCGATCAATAATCAGAGTCGGCAAATTAGTCACGTCAATCGGAATCGGCAATCGGCCACAACAACCGGGATCGATTGATAATCAAAATCGGCAAGTTGGTCACGTCAATCGGAATCGGCAATCGGCCACGACGACCGGGATCGATCGATAATTAAAGTCGGCAAATCAGTCACGACAATATGAATCGGTAATCGGTCACGACAATCGAAAGCAATCCATAATCAGAATTGGTAGATCGATCACGTCAATCGGAGTCGGTAATCGGTCACGACAACGGAATGAGCAATCAGTAAATCGGTTACGTCAATTGGAGTCGGTAATCGGTCACGACAATCGGAATCGATCGATAATCAGAATCGGTAAATCGGTCACGTCAATCAGAGTCGGTAATCAGTCACGACAATCAGAATCGATCGATAATTAAAATAGGCAAATCGGTCACCAATCGGAGTCGGTAATCGGTCACGACAATCGAAATGAGCAATCGGTAAATCGGTCACCAATTGGAGTCGGTAATTGGTCATGACAATCGAAATGGGCAATCGGTAAATCGGTCACCAATCGAAGTCGGTAATCGGTCATGACAATTGAAATGGGCAATCGGTAAATCGGTCACGACAATCGGAATCGGCCTTGACAATTGGCACTAATGATCGGTATCGACAATTGGCACCGATAATTTGCATCGATAATCGGCACCGACAATCAGAATCGGTAATCGACACTGACAACCAGCACATAAACAAGACGGGGTCCATAGATGAACAGCCGATCAACCCTAATATAAAGATTGGCCATCGGCCGTGGTTATATTAAATCCGGTAGTGCGAAACCATCCGTATAGGGCAAATGGGGCCCACTTATTTGGGTTAACCCATAAGAAAATTATGAGAATGAGCCTAACAAGGCCTAAGGGAAGGTCACAATATGGACATCCAACCATCATTGCCCATTAATGTGGACTTCTAACCAACATTGTCCCAAGGAGTGGCCTACATATAGAGCCAAAATATATAATAAGCTCGTAACCTCACATAAGGGCCATATACACATCAAGTGGGCCGCATCGCATGGGCCTCGAATACATCACATTGGGCCTCACCCACGGGCCTCGAATTCATCACCTTGGGCCTCGCCCACGGGCCTCGAATACATCACCTTGGGCCTCATCAATGACCACAATTACATCACAACGGGCCCCATACAATCACAATGGGCCACATATAACCACAATGGACCTTACGTGGGCCGAGTATAAATCAAGTGGGCCGCATCAATGGGCCTAGAAAAGTGGATGAACCGTGTGCATGCAACACACACATCATGGTAGATCGCACAAAGGAACGGCATAAATATACAATACATGCATCAATGGTAGGCCCCACGTGGCACCGTCCGAAGGTGGCGTTGTGAATATAGGATACGTACACCAGGGTGGGCCCCATGATTTGAACGGTTTGGAGAAACACATACATTGCATGTGTCCCACCGGCCATACCTGGATGGTGGACTGCATGGATGAACGCATGCATCATGATAGGGCCCACCGTCCAGATCATGGTGGGCCACGTCCAAAAGAAAGAGGAATAGATGGACAACTTGGGAATAAAACACATATATCATGGTAGCCCACGAGGCTAGGTACGGCGCAGATGAAACAGGTGGACGGCGTGGCCAAAATACATGCGTCAAGGTGGCCATACGTCCATCAAAATGGACAGGCGGTGGGGATATACCCATACATCATGGTGCGGCCCATATAGCACCGTCCACAAGTGGATGGTTGTAGATACATAATACAAGCAGCAAGGTGGGTCCTACCTGCCACACGTGCCACACGTGTGGCAAGGTCCCACGTCAAAACAAATGGATGACTGGCGTGGATAATCACATACATCATAGGAGGTTTTCACGTGTGGGGTCCACACTCCAGGGTACCATGGACAAAACACTTACATCACGGTGGATCCCACGCATGTGGCCATCAGAGATTTGGATATGATGGACGGTCTGAATCGTAAACGAGTGGACGGCGTGGAGCACACATACATCACGGTCGCCCCACTGCAGATGGATGGTCAGATATAACACATGCCTGGTGATCAGGCCCACAGAACATGGTGGCGTCAGTACAGCAGCTAGGTGGGGTCCTCACCGTCCAGATGGACGTTTGGGATAAGATACATATGTTATGGTGGGGTCCACGGTACCGATGGGAACCACAGAACTTGCTGACGTCAGTGCGTCAGCTAAATAGCTGGTGTGAGGCATCCTAGCTTATTCGTCCAGCAGGTGGGTCCCACATGGGGCCCACCACCTACACATACATGTATATGATATATATCATATAATACAATATACTTTATTATTATTTTATTTATATTATTATCATTATGATTATTTAAAGAAACACCAGCGTCCAGATGGATGGACGCTGGATAAACTACATACATTGTGCGGCCCACCGTCCAAGCAATGGACGGTGTGGATTTACCACATACCACGTACCTAAAGAACCTGCTTACTTTATACATCAGGCAATCCACTTGGTGGGTCCCACGTGTGGAACCACCAGATATAACATTATATTAATATATATTGAGGTCAATTCTCACCGCCCAGATACTCTGGACGGTGCGAACAGAGCATATACATCTGGTGGGTCCCACCATCCTATTCATCTGGACGGTGCGGACCCCACACACATCACATGCAGCCCCACACATCCACGTGGACGGTGGGTGAGGAACGTACATCAAAGGGGACCCACCGTCCCACAGGACTTGCTGACTTGGATGCAGCAGCTCGAGCTGCTGGCTGGACAGTTGGGATTTAACACGTCCCTCATGGTGGAGGCCCACTTGGTGACGTCCATACAGATGGACGGCTGTAGATAAAGCACACCCATCATAAGGTCCCCACCGTACACATATATCATGGTCAGGCCCACGTCCTCAACGGACGAATGGTTTGGATACAAATGCATCACGGTGATGCTCCACATCCACCGTCCAGAGAGATGGACGGTCAGGATGGCGTGGATATACATATACACTAAGGCGGCCCCCAGGCTGGACGGTGGGGATACAACATACCCACAAGGTGGGTCCATGCGTGTGGCCCACCACGGCTTTGGGACAAGGCTGATATTTGTGTTTTCCTCACAGTCCGGGGCAGTCCAAACGGACAGAAATGGTGGGCCCCGGGCATGATAGCTTGGTGGGCCCCGCTTGGACAGCGGTGTGTCCCGTGTAGTGGACAGCATGGATAAAATTCACACATCAAAGGTGGGCCATAAAAAAAGAAAAAAAATAAGAGAAAGAGAGGAAACGGTGTGATGGACGGACCCGCCACTATGGGCCCCTCAATACATGCATTAAATGGGTCCCACCACCTGTGGGCCCTCACATCATCAAATCCATACAAATCTAACCTTAGAAGAGCACCCACCTCGAGATCTCTTCTTCCTTCTTCCGCCAATGCATGATAGAGTCTCAAAAGGACATTTTCAACGGTTGAGATGGGCTTAGGATGGTGGGATCGGGTGGTAGATAGGTGGGCCACACTACTCTCTCCCATGGAGCTTGGACGTGAGTTGCTCTCATAGAGCTTGGGAGAAATGAGAGAGAAAAATGAGGAAGAGAGAGAGAGAGAGGTGATGGGTGAGAGATGTGAGTGATGGATATGTGTACTTGATGGGTGGAGAGAGAGTGTGTATTGACTTTAGGGGTTGCTTGGGGATGGGTGTTTGTACTTTACATGATAGGATAGAGTACTTGACACTTGATGCGATTGATGGGACATTCTCTTGGGATTGCAATACGCGGCGTTTCCCTCGAACTGAACGCGGGCCCACATCTCCTGGTTCAGGTATCGTCTCGGTGCGTAATACGTGGCGTCGGAACCGCGGCGACGGTGCGGTCGCTAGGATATAAGTCTTGGGTTAGGCTGACTCTGGAATAAGGGATATGACGCAGGGTTGCGCGCAACTGCCGATTACAGATCTCAGGTCGCCGGAGTTTGACCGGGAGGACCGCGGAAGCCTACAGAATAATACGGTTTGGGATACGGGTCTTACAACTAATTTCTAAAAGATTTGTTCCATAGTGATTTCTGCTTGAGGTGGTACTCGGGTCTTTGTATGGATTTTTCCAAGATGTTACAGCGCTGGTCAAGTCTTCAGCTTCTGGTTCAGTTAAACCGTTCTAGACCACACCGTTGGTCTGTTCTTCTTGCAAAGGTTTAAAACCGTTGCTATCTTGCTGCAATCACTGGAGTATAGAGAGAGGAGTAGTGTGTTGTCTCAATTTGTATGGTAGTGCTGGATTTGGTTGTGAGATAGTTTGGAAACCCATCTAAGCCCTCCTTTTATAGGCTATGGTGGCGGGGAGTTATGGTCTAGGGAAATAAATCCCATGACCGTTTTCTAGTTGTTGAAGAAAACTAGCCGTTTTATGGCCATTTTTTGACTGTTGTGCATGACCATTAATCTTCTGCATGCTGACTGTTGTAAGACAACAGCTAGCCGTTTTCTAGCTGTTGGGCAGCTATGCAGCAGTTTCAGCTAGACCTTGCACTTATGGCACAACTGTTACAGATTTTCTGCAACAGCTCTTTTTCCAACCCTCTATATATTCTGGAGGATTCTCATTCAGTCCTCTAGTCTCTCCTTCACTCAGCCATCTGCCTTAGCCACTTAGTCGCACCGCGACTCGTACACGTCTCGCTCCGGTTCGCTCAAGGTCGCGAATGAGTGACCCTCTGCGACATGATGTGGACCTGCGAAGTGCGCCACTAGCGCCTCTACAGCCACACTGCCTCACATGCCCACACCCTCGCACCAAGCCCGTGACCAAGTCCGAGTTCGAGACAGAGCTCGTGCCCATGCCCGAGCCCAAGTGCGGGTTACGCACTGGAACAGTGCAAGGTCCATAGTCACAGACTAGGTAGGTAAATATTATAATACTCCACTATTATCATTTAAACCATTGATTTTTCTCTTCCCTTTTCTATGTGGGACTATTCCAAAAAACCCACAAAACAGTGTTTTTTTTCAAACAAAATAATACATATTATATATTATTTTTATTATTAAAATATATTTTATTAAAATCAATATTTTTCAACACCATAGTCTTTCAGCCTGACTCATTTCATACCCTCCTTGGGCCGAAATTTTAAGCCCAAGCTCCTCACCGGCCTTCGAATTTAAGTTTGTTTGATAACCCGGCTAAGTGAATACCCATACCCATATGGAGCTTCAAATGAGTACCTATTCCACGCTGTGAAATGGTTTCTTTTTTTTTTTTTTTTTTGGGGGGGGGGTGGGGCACACACGCTCCATGTTAGCCACCCTCGCTAGGGATCGAAACCAAGACCTCAAGCTCCTCACCGGCCTTCGAATTAAAGTTTGTTTGATAACCCGGCTAAGTGAATACCCATACCCATATGGAGCTTCAAATGAGTACCTATTCCACGCTGTGAAATGGTTTTTTTTTTTTTTTAGGGGGGGGGGGGGGGGTCAGTACACACGCTCCATGTTAGCCACCCCCCCTAGGGATCGATACCAAGACCTCAAGTGTTGAAATGAGGTATCTCCACTCAGTCTGCCAGTTGAGCTATGGATCTGGGTGTATGCCATGAAATGGTTGGTACATGTTATGGTATTTGGTATTCACTTATGATTTAAAATAAAAATAAAAATAAAATATTTAATTAATTTAAAAGATCTCGCAGCATGAAAACTATAGCTTTTATAATCTAACCATAAAGGAACTCAATTAAGTTATGAGTGCATGCTTAGCTCACGTGCAATTCCACATGTGGCTGCGACTGCTAACATGGACAGTTTGTGAGACATCCAAGCCGTGCATCATGTGGGTTCCATGTTTAAATGATATCTCATAAGTGATATGCACACAAAGTTGTAAACTCATCTTTGGACAACAAAATGTATGAAAATAATAATTGATACGAAATTCCAATGACTTAGTCTCAATATACACAAGGACTTGTTAAAGGAGGAGGGTATGAAAATGATTGTTCATGAAGAAATTTCAATATCTCAATCTCAACATACGCATGGATTCATTGAAAAGTTGTTGAGTATCACGGATTGACTAGTAAGGATTACCCAACGATATTCACTTTTTAATATATGCTTTTATACTGCTCAGCTGGAAGTTTGGACAAGTGGGACCACATTGTTTGATCAAGATCATTGATTACTAGGTTGCCTAAAGAAATTTCGATAATGGACGTCTCTCATCCTTTGATCATGGGTCCAACGAAACAACATAGTACATTTAGATTTGACTTGAAAATATTACCCCATAATTCCCATATATATACATATTCAAGATCAACCGATTCAAGTTAAGTAGGGCCATAACCACACGTGGCCTGTATCCTCAAATAAAAAACTAAAAAACCGGTGATCACGGTGGATTCACATAAACATCATCGCGAGGCTTGAAACACCGACTCCTTTGCTCACGTCGGCAGACACCAAGGTAAGCTAACAATAATTGTTTAGATTAATGATGTAGTCAATTGAAAAGTGTATTTGTTATGGGCAAAAATGGACTGACCAAGAGCGACTAGTGTGAGAGAGAACACAAAGCATTTCAAATGAGGTAGCTCGGCGCCAACGATCGAGCACGACCCCTACAAGCAGCTCAATGCCAACAATCGAGCACGACCCCTACAAGCAGCTCGACGACCCGACCAATAGCGAAGGGTCTAATCTTGGTATCATGACTGACGAACTATCGTTAAGGATTGACCTGACCTACCTCGAAGGAATGCTCGACCACAATAGACAGTTCGACTTTGGAAGATCGGCCTCGACCCTCTGACCTATAGGACGACCTCGACCATCTACCCTGATCTTTTCGGATCCCAACCACTCGGAGATCATATCAAAGAGATCTCTGCCAAGAATCTTGGAAGATAACCGCGACACGTTAGGAAAAAAATTTCCTCTACAATACGCACCTACTAAGTAGGAAGATTACCAGATATATCATTAGCACCTAGCAACTATAAATAAGAGCCTTACCCACAATAAAAAGGTATGCACAAATTACACATCTTAAACCACGCATTCAACTAGACCCAGTTTGCCCACATTTACTTTGACATCGAAGGGTCCCCTATTGTATCCAGGGTCTCCATTGTTGTCTCATTTTGCAGGTCCGCAAGGGGTCTAAGGAGGGCGTCGGGATTTCAATATCAATAGTACTGTCCCCTCCTCATTTTGAGGCGAGACTATTCCCTATGGATGCATGCAGTAACTCACAACTATATGCATCGGGTAATGTCGGAGATGAGAGTCGAACCCACGCTTGTAGGGAGTAGGGCTGTCAATGAAACCTGGGGTAGGTCTTGGTTCAGATTTTGAACTGTTTTGAACTGTTTTGAATTGAGCCGTCGGGCTGGGCCAATTCAAAATTTTGATTTTGTCATGCTCAAGCCCGGCCCATTGACACCCTAGTTGACGTTGATATGTAAGGATTATCCCTTTGTTGTGATTATAGGACAGGCGAGGCTCATTTTTATTGTGGTGCCCGCCTGAATGAGTGTAAATTGTAATTTCCACGTGAACAAAGTTTAATGTAGTGTGCTCTCACTTTTCTAAAGAAAATAACAAAAACAAAAACAAAAACAAAAAGGAAAAATGGGTAAGAATTGCCCAACAATGTTCACTTTTTAATGCTTATATGTTCCTCGGCTAAAAGTTTAAATAAGTGAAATCATACTATTTGATCAAGACAGTTGATTATCCCCAAAGAATTTTCCATGATAGATGTCTATTATCCTTTGACAGTGGATCCAACAAAACAACAAACTTTATAATATTACGTGATAATTCACATATATGCATATTTAAGTTCGGTCAAGATCAGGTTGAGCAGAGCATACCCAAACCTGGCCTGTATATTAATAAGACTTTAAAAAATAAAAATAAATAAATAAATCTATCAAGCCTGGAACCCCTGTTGATACATGGATTTGCTAAAGCCGGCCAGCATGGAGACTATTCATATGTTTGTGCATAAATGACCCGTTCACCTATCACGTGACACGGATTTTAAGTGTCACTCAAATAGCTACAATGGAACAGACATACATCAAGTGGGACCCACTAATTTGTAGGCCAACTGTGGATGGAGCATAGGCCAAATTAACATCAAGCTAACTTAACGGTCCTGACCATATAAGTGGTAGATATTAACTGGAAGGTGGTCCAACTTTGCATAGGATGAGTGTAAGATTTGGTCTGGCCCACTGATCAAGTGGACCACAACCATATAGAGAATTAATCCATATGAGACTCTAAAAGAGTCGCTGAGGTCAAAATCAAACATGGCCTTTTAAGTAAATGGATCAAGACCGCGGGTTAAAATTACCCACCCACCCCCACCCATGTAGGTGCTAAACGGTCCAACCCAGCCCAAAACCTAAAACATACCAATAAAGTGTATGTAAGTTTATACGAATCCACTGATGAAGCAGATCTACTCTCCCATTAGCATTATATTCCATTCTCAAATTGGAGTATGATCATGCAAAGTTGGTTAGGCTGGTAGAGTCGGCTTAGGGTTGATGAATTTTAGGGCCGGTTTGGATACCAACAGATTAGTTACCTTTTCTACTTAAAGAAGTAGATGAGTAACTTGTTTGAGATAAGTTTGGTTCAAGATCAATTAAAAGTAACCTTTTTTACATAAAGTTAATCATTTCAGTCTAATAAGTAGAAACAAAGATAAGTTACTTGAGGCATAAGTAGCTTATCCAGAGAAACTTATGATTTAAATGGCTCCTTTAGTGTCTGTTTGTTTATATGGAGTTTGTATGAAAAAAATCCCTTTATTTGATATTTTCTTGTGTTGCAATCTTTATTTGATATTTTCTGTTGTATTGCAATGAAAGTAGTAAAGTTCACAAAGCAATCATTAACATCATTCATAATTATAACTCGTCAATGTAAGATATCAGGTAATTTCTTGTCCAGTGACTCTAAGATTTTCACTTATAGAACAAATATACTTTTAAAGATAAAATTGATTTTTCAATAGCGTTGATGGAAATAATCATTATGGATATACATTTTGACACCGTAAATTCCTCTCAAATAAATAATATCTCAATGGGGTTGAATTAGGCTTAGTCCATATGTTGAGGCAGTGATATGGTAAATGCATGAAATGCCCAGGGCAACCTGGCGTAACTTAAAGCCTTAGCCACCTGAGCAACCGAAGCCTCAATCCAAGCCACTCAATCCAATCCTTGTGACATTATCATCCGCCCAGTAGTCTAATCTTTGATCGACTTCATTTAATCCCAGCATTAGCATCACACAACATTCATCCCCTTCTCACCCCTGATTATTGCACCATCAACATTGCATTGTATGACATTAAGCACATAATCGATTCGAGTGCATGCTCTATGGCCCATCGATATAATCGGATCTTGTCTATCAGAAACTTTAAGCGATTAATCTACTCACGACAAGTGGGTAGTTAAGGCGGATTTACTCGACCGAAACTACAACCTATCGTCGGCGTTGCATTTAACATCATACACGCACAACAATACAAATATAGTCTTACATATATAACACTCAACACCCTATCAGTTCAAATGTATGCTCTATGACTCGTGAGTTAATCGGAGCTTGTCCATCAGAAACTTAGACTAGTTGGTTTATCGCTTCGGTAAGTGGGCAGTTAAGACAGATTTATCTAGCCAAAATTGTAGCTTATCGTAAGCATTGCATTTGACACATCATTATACATAACACAACATCACACACTACCTTGCATCATTAGTGTACAAGAACTAATTCAAATCGTTGAAAGTTTGCAAGATCTTGTAAAGTAAAGATCATACGTTTGTAGGGGCAAAGTTGATGCCTAACACCTTCCCTCTCTTTAACCGTGGTTCCTTACTCAAAATCTTCAGCCATAAATCAAGGAGTCATCTTAAGACATGAAATCATATGATTCTCTATCCTAACATTTATATAGGGTCTAACCAACTGTGAAATCGGATTAATTGGCCAATGGTGACTCTAGTTAAATATAATCTTTTTATAATCACAACCGAACATTATCAAACCAAATCTCGTTGCCTAACGTGAGCACGATCCACCCGTGGGTCCAACATCCACAGTCACAAAATTTAAGAAGATCTAAATCTTAGGTGGACCACACCATAGGAAACAATGGTGATTGAACGCTCACCATTAAAAACTTCTCAGACCCACCATAAGTAGATCCGTAACCTTTATTTGCCATCCAACCCGTTAATAAGGTCAATCAAACATGGATGAAAGAGAAATACAAATGTAAGCTTGATCCAAAACTTTGGTGGCCTACAATAAGTTTTTTTATGGCCATTCGCCACTTTTTCTAGTAGTGTGTTCCACCCGAAATTTGGATTTACTTAAGTTATGGGATAGCATTCTAAAATAAGCTAAAAAACGGATTGGCAGCGTGGATATACAACTCATCCATCAAGCTGGGCCACATGGTAAAGGTAATACCCACTGAGGCATTACCTGAGTAACACCTAATCCGCTCCCCCTAAATAGCCCAACAATTTCAAAATAACCATAGATCTAGATCTCTATTCAGTAACTCACAAAAACCATCATATCAAACGGCCAAGATTGACAGATAAGGGACGTGGCTTGAGTTTTACTAACATGACTGCAATCAGAGGCAATGTGGCCATGGCAGTGGGCTGCAAATTGTGTGGTGAGTTACCACGTAGTTTGGTGGTGTGGATGCCCCAAGATTTGATTGGGCCACGTGCTGCTACGAGATATGGGCTTGGAGTGTAGACTGGGCCTAACAACTTTCTATACCTAGCATATCTAACAACCATCCATGGCTTAATCAAATGCTGGGCTCAACATGCAATCCAGATCAATGGCAATATGATATAAGATATATGAGGGGTGTGAGAAGGGACCAAATGACACGTTGAAAGCCTCCACCCACTTCCATGGTGGTAGAACTCATACCGTTTGGGATTAGGTAGGATGGAATTGCATTTGGTCCCATGCAGGATTTTCATGGATTTTGAAATTTACCATACATATGTGGGCTCCATATTGATGCATATGTTTTATCCAGTTTTATCCATGTTGTCCATCTATATACTTACACGGGACATTCTAGTTATATACATGTACATATGACTGCTGTTGTGAATTTGGTTCATTGATTACAATTCCATATCCATCAGACGTGATTTTGCTTAATTGAGTGTTCTTCATATGTAGCGAGAATTTTATCCCAAACACGGGATTGAATGATTCAAATACCATGATATTTCCATACATGTAATACTGTCAATCTCATCTAATACAATTCCATACCATTTTATCCCACGGACCAAACAGGGCCTTCCCTCATGTAGGCGTTTTATCTCATACTCAAAGTGCAAGAGAACCAATAGGGATTAAATGCCTGCATTAACTCAAATTCTTGGATGATAAAAATTTGGAACCTTGTTAATAGGTTGGCTGACAAATAGATTTCGAAAGTGGACAGCCATCATCCCCACCATTTTCTGTGGTGTGGATATGCTTCAATTTTAGGCTAAAGGCATAAGATGAGCTGGCAAAATGGATGGACAATGTGGATAAAACACATACATCACGGTGGGCTCACAGAGTCCTGCCACTGCAGGGTCGTTGATGACAACGTCTTACATAAACGTGAGCAGTGGGGACGCGGATTAGCTACTAGCAGGTTCACCAGCGAGTTTCGCTACCGAAGTGCCATTACCAAGTTTGGTAGGCCCCACCATGATGTATGTACTGTATTTCCGTCGACTCATTTTTGGAGAGATCATTTTACGGCATGAACTAAAAGAGTGAGTAAGATACAAAGCTATATGGACCCACTACAAAAAAAAAAAAACACTTGGGATACCCAATGTAGAAACCTTACTAAGGGCCCACCATTAGCTTAATTTGAGATCTAACCTGTTTAGTAGTTAAAACAGACACGGATAAAAGAAAAACACAACTATCAGCTTGATCAAAAACTTTTATAACCTCAAGAAATTTTTAACGGGAGTAATTTAATCCCCACTTGTTTTTTTTTTTTGTTTTTTTTTTGTTTTTTGTTTTTTTTTTTTTTTGTTTTTTTTTTTTTGGGGTCTACTTAAGCTTTAAATCTGCCTCCTTCTTTAGCTTATGCTTATCTCGAAATGGATGGATAGTAAACACATGCATTATAGTGAGACCCACGTAACTTGATGACGTCACTTCACTATTGAGATTGTCAGCAGCTAATCGCGTCCGAGCTGGACGCGGATTGCGTCGGGTAGGGGTCTGTGGGGCCCACCGTGATGTAAGTTTTTTATCCACGTTGTTCATCATTTTTCTTAGATCATTTTAAGGTATGATCCAAAAAATGAGGCAGGTACAAGGCTTAAGTGGACCACAAATTGGGTATTGAACGTCCACCATTAAAAACTTATTGGGAGCTGGAGAAGTTTTCGGATCAAGCTGATATTTGTTTTTTCGCGTCTATACAACCTTATGAATATAGGTTGGACAGTAAAAAAAACATCATGTTGGCCCTTAGAAAGGTTTCAACGGTGAATGTTATTATCACTGCAACTTCCTTTGGTGTGATCCACTGGAGCTGTGAACCTACTTTATTTTTTGGCTCATATCTTAAAATGATCTGAGAAAAAAGATGAATGGCTAGGATAAAACACTTACATCACGGTGGGCCCCAAAGAGCCCTGCCCGAATGGATTACCGTCCGAGCGTGGTTAGGACACAATCTGTGTCTGTTCAAGCAGTGGAGTCTCATGGTGGGGCCCACACAAATTGCATTGCACATGTCATGTCATGTCTCCGCACTAAAAGTTGTCTGACCATGGGCGCAGTTTAGGTACTACCCTCGCCTGTTCCGAGCTCGGGACAGGCGGAGGCCCCGCAGGCCACTGAGGGGCCATCGTGGTGTAGTATTACTTTTAGAGTTGTACATGAGTGGCAAAAGCTCGGTAACTCGCTGGACTCGGATCGAAAAAGCTCGGTAACTCGCTGGACTCGGATCGAAAAAGCTCGACTCGACTGGGATCGAAACTCTGTTCGAACTGAGTCGAGCCATTTTTTGGAAGCTTGGAACATTTCAAGTCGAGTTTGAGCTGGACCTAGCTCGACTTGGCTCAACTTGGTACAGGATATATGTACCATTAAAAAAAAACATACCCCGCTTTTCGAAATACATCCCACCCACACGACCCTAACCTTACCCCACCTCTTCCTCCCTCTCTTCCTCTCTCTCTGTCAGTTTGGCCGGCATAGCTCCTCCTTCTCCCTCTCTCTCTCTCTACTCTTTGACTCTCCCTCATCCTTCCTTACTTGCACGGTCGCACCGACGCACGGCCATCTTCCTCCCTCTCTGTCAGTCCGGTCGGTGAAGCTCCGCCCTCTCTCTCTCTCTCTCTCTCTCTACTCTCTCCCTCATCCTCCCTTACCCACATGGCGGCACTGACGCATTATTGACGGCTCATCTTCCTCCCTCTCTTCCTCCTCTGTCAGTTCGAAAACTCTGCTTGAACTCGGTGAGCCGAGCACGAGCTATTGTTCTGAGCTCGAAGGCCGAGCCGAGCCGAGCCGAGCCGAGCACGAGTTGGGACTCGAGTAGTCCGAGTCGAGTACGAGCTGAGTAATGCTCGGCTCGGCTCGACTCGTGTACACCTCTAATTACTTTTATCCACACCGTCCATCCATTTTTCCATATGATTTTAAAATACTGGATGAAAAATAAGGAAGATCAAAGGCTCGAGTGGACCACACCACAAGAAGTAGTGGTGCTAAGGACGCCCACCATTGAAACCTTCATAGGGTCTGCCCGCCGTGTCATTTATTTTCCATCCAACCTGGTGATATGGTCATATACACCTGGATGAAGTGAAAAAATAAATATCATCCTGATCCATAACATCTATAATCCCTGAGAATTTTTCAACAGTGTATATTTAATCCATAATGTGTGGTCCATTTAAGACTTGAATCTGCCTTCTTCTTTTTTTTTTTTTCCAAGTATTCTAAAATAATATGAGAAAAATGGCTGAACAGTATGGATAGAAGTCATACATCACGGTGACTGCTCGGTGGCCCGTGGGGCCTCTGCCTCTACCAAGCTCGGAACAGGCGGGGTAGTACCTAATCCCCGCCTTCTTACCATGCAGTCGACTGACCGGTAGATTTGCAGACGACAAGCTACCTCAAAACAAAAGAAAAGGGAATGATGATTCAAGACGCCACGTCTTTGAGCACAAACGCACAAATGCACTACTTATGCCAAAATGTCAAATACGTTTGGAATCAGGACGTTCGTAACTCTAATCATTATATAAAAAATCATGCCCCATTTACTACGTGGGCCACGACGTACAATGAAATGTACGGTTATAAAAAATGATAACCAATGGTTTGCCTTTAAAGTATATGTATTTCTCACCTGATGAGTAACGTACAACGAATTTTAGCATAGGATATGTGATCATTGCTGATGGTATACACTACGAACGTTCTTATATATATGTTTAATAAAATGACTAGGTGTGGCTGGTGGCAAGTACAAAATATATATATATATATATATATATATATATATATATATATATATATATATATATATATATATATATATATATATATGGTTTTTCTTGATTTTTACGTTGCTTAGAAGTTGCTTAGAAGGTATTTGATAAAATACCCTTAAAATCATTGCTTTTATTTCACATACAAAAGAATTTTAAAGGTGCCGTCTAAGGGCCTGTTTGTTTTTTCAAAGCAATGGAACATACACGGTAAATGATAATTATTACGATTTCATCTTGTTTGAAAATGCATAGGAATTTGTGCCTTTGAAATTGGTTAAAAAGAGATAATTTTAAATTTTTAACTGCAAGGTAACGCATATGATATATCCATTCCGTCCATCCATTTTATTACAATATTTTGGAGCATGAGACAAAAAATGAAGTAAATCTAACACTCAAGTGGCCCACGCCAAAAGAAATAGTGGCCCTACAAAGTTTTTAACGGTAAGTATTCGATTCTCTTTTTTTGTATGACGTGGTCCACTTGAACATTGGATATGCCTCAATTTTTTACTCATGCTATGAATTCAAATGGAATAATGGATGAATGGTGTGGATAAGCAAAATGCATCACAATGGGACCCACAGATAATTTGTAATATTCTTGATTTGTGTCAAAAATCAAGCAGTCATATCAGGTATAGTGTAAATGCATTGGGAAATAATTATTACTTTTTTACACGTGATTTACCATTTCACCGAAAATCAAACACGCCCTAAGTGTTTGTGGAAATGCTACAGTGACTAACTCGGCTTGATCTTGGCTTGAACTGGCCTGAGCTGCTGACTGAATCGAGCTGAGCTGGCTAGTCAAGCTCAAGGACCGAGCCGAGTTGAGGTCAGCTAGTGGCCGAGCTGAGTTGAGCTGGGGCTAGCTCAACTCGGTTCGACTCGATGTACACCCCTAGTTTTGATTGACACCCTCATAAAGGGGCATTGAAAAGTTTGAATGTCATTGCTCGTATTTAAAATCTTCACATGTATACATTTATATATTGGAAAGTAAAGCATCTCTTCATGAAACCCTAGCACATCATTCTCTCAAATGCAGTGATATTGGTTGGATAGTTGTCAGCTGCATTGCTCTTTAAAAAAATAAAATAAAATTAAAGTGGTTCTTATCTAGAGGTGTTTAGTGGATTCCAGTCAAGTAAAATTGTATGGAGTTGTCAAGATGACTTGATGAGGCCTGTTGAGTTAAAATTAGGTCAAACTCACAACCTAGTTTCTCAAAGGCCCAGCTGCTGAACGTCTTACTAGATTAATTTGAGCTGATTGAATTCCGAGTTAAGTCAACAAGTTTTAGAACTATGGGCTAAAGAATGGAAAAGAAAAGAAAAAATGGGTCACCCACTATTGAAACCAATATAATATCATTTTCACTCTCTACATTAGTCACACACCTTTGTATAGTTGTACCATCTCTGTTCGTATATTTCTCCCTCACTCTCTTCACCTGTGCTACACGTAACATAATCCTTATCATGGATAATCAAATATGCCATATACATGGTCCACCAAGTACCACATCATGCAACTAGTGATCCTAGTGTTTAATGTAGCCATGGCTATGTTTTCTTCTCACGCAAAAAAAATGACATGAAGCAGGTTGACAAGGTTCACCCAATAAGTGTACCTTTCGTGACATCTTAAAAGAACTTCTTTATTGGAAAAAAAAAAAAAAAAAAAAACTTCAAAAGTACGCCTTTACTTAAAAAAAAAAAAAAAAAACATCATAAAGGTCTATGAGGACGACCTTTAATACAACTTGCAACCGCTCACGGAGATAATTTTCCTTTCTTTCTTAACCATCTATTTTGCATAGCACCAATCGCTCATCTAAGATTGTGCAACCCTAATTTATGTAAAATGGACTGTTACATTCAATTGGCCAAGTCTTTTTAAAATTTCTACTTGGTTCTAATATTTTGGCCCCAGCCAAAGACTCCATGCCATCTTGAATTTTATAAACAGATGGTGTAAACCATCAGAAATGCATGAATGCATGATGAATGGCTATTATTGTCCGGATGTCTTCAATCTATGTAGAAATAGGAGAGTTTAGTCGAACATGCTACTTGATCGATCGAGTGAACTTCGGATTAGACGGATTTGTTTTTAAACAGTTCTGGATAGGTTTGGTCGATCGACCTCGGAGGTTCGAGCGATCGACTATTTACGGATAATATTTATAAACTCTCTAAGCACTTTTAAGCATGTTTGAGCGATTGAACATGTGACTACAAAGATGATTCTTAACATTGATATACACAAAGATAGATGGATGAACAAGTTACAGTTATCTTAGGTAGAATATCTTAAGAAAGTACTGGTGAAGTTTGAGACAGACAAAGATATATAAACCGGTTAACACACCTCATATTGTTCACTTTTGGCTTTCTTCATATCAATGTCATATTATAGATGAAGAAAAACAATTTATGTCTCATGTGCCCTATTTGAGTATAGTTGGTATTGTGGTGTATGTCATGATGGTCTTTGCGATATCGGATATTCACATTTAGTCAGTGTTGTGAGCAGATATGTTTCAAAGCCCGACGAGTAACATTGGAATGTTGTGAAATGACTACGTCATTATTTATGAGGTACATCGGAATATATCTTGACATTAAAAAAATGAGAGGAAATTGGTAGGCCATGTGGATGTTGATTACGCGGGGAATGCTGATAACAGAATGTTGACTTTTGGTTATTCGTTTGTGTTAGTGAGTGAAGTGATTAGTTGAATGTCGAAGCTTCAGTCTGTGGTTGCTCTTTTCACAACCGAAGTGGAATATATGACAATGATAGAGGCTCTTAAGGAAGGTGTTCGGTTGTATGGAATGATGAATGAGTTGGAGCTTCAGCAGGAGGCTGTGCCTTTTAATTGTAACAGTGAAAGCACGATTTACCTAACAAAGAATTCGATTTATCATTTTAGAATTAAACATATTGACGTTCTTCATCATTTTATCTGACATATGCTTGAGGAAGGCATGTTATTCTTAAGAAGATTCACATGAGTGTGAATTTGTCAGATATGCTAACAAATGTGATTTCCATAAAGAAGTTCAAATTCTATTTGACTTCTCTGAGATCTGACAGAGATTTGATGAAGACAAAGTGCGCACAAAAGGCGATGACGATGAAGCTATGATGGAGGCGATTAGAGATGGAGATTGGAGACGTGGTTCATGATAGCCATGATGGAGATTGTTGTCTGAATGTTTTCAATATGTGCAGAACACATGGGAGTTCGATCGATCAAACATGTTACTTGATCAATCGATTGAATCCGATATTAGACAGATTGGTCTCTGGATAGTTTTCGATATGTTCGGTCAATTGAACTGGGAGGTTCGAGCAATCGATTATTTTCGAATAATACTTATAAATACCCTGGACCCATTTCCGCATTTTTGATGATCAAACATGTGATTGTTGATATATCGATTGAGGTTGCTCGATTAATGTTGATCAATTGATGCTTAGATCGACAATGTGTGCAGTTTTACGTAATTGCATAATTTGTTTCTTATTCTAGGTGTAACACTATATATTGGTGTAATGCGGGATTAAGTTATGATTAAGAGAGCTTAAACATTTCTAAGAAGATTTTCTGAAGAGTTTCACATATGTAAGTAAGATCTATATTTTAAAATTCATTTTTTATGGTGAATTTGCTGTCGCTTTGTATCGTAGCTTTTTTCTCTCAGAATCGTGTATTCTTGTGCATGCTTTATTGTGTTTATCCTTTATGTGTTTAATTCGAATTTAGGGTTTACTTCCGCGGTCCCATAACAACCGTGATCTTTCAAAGTTATGCCATGCTTGGACGCCCCATTACATGTAGATAGGCACTGAAACAAATATTTGATTTTAGCAATCCTCTCCCCCTGCTCTCGGATCTTACATTTGAATGTTTTTGGTTGTAATTCTAGAAATAGATTTTTATTTTTCTCTAATATTTGTAATTCAAAAGAGAGATTTTTATTGTAAAATTATGAAGGAATCTATATTTTATTAGAAATTAGGCAGAGGTGAATTTTAAAGGATGAACTTGGAAAATTTTTCTCATT
Organism: Magnolia changhungtana; assembly: GCA_030180095.1. Classification (NCBI taxonomy): domain Eukaryota; kingdom Viridiplantae; phylum Streptophyta; class Magnoliopsida; order Magnoliales; family Magnoliaceae; genus Magnolia; species Magnolia changhungtana. The sequence continues at coordinate 5,057,374 of JASAUF010000122.1, forward strand.
TATTTTTTCTTTCAAAAAGTAGTGAAAGTTGAGCCTTGTGGAGCTCATGGGCATCAGTGGCAGCTGTAGGTGAGTGTATAACATCTGAACTATGCACCTTTTTTTTTTTTTTTTTTACCCACGCACACTCACACACCCCCACACACGCACTCCCTACACCTGGGGAATTTCACCCCCCTATGGATGCTCGAACCCTGGAACGGGAGTTGAAACTCCCAAGAGTCTACCATCCGTCCAAGAGTAAGGATCCAACTATGCACCTCACCATGATGGTAACATAAACAAAACATCATGCCAATATGATCATCAAATGGGGCCACGCTTGAATTGGGATATTTTGAAGGTGTATATTATTTTAGATTGACCCACTTTATAATTGAATCTCCCTACTTTTAAGTTTCTCTATTACTAATATTGGTGGGCATATGTTGGTTGTTGGATGACTTGAATGTAAGACACATCACATGGTCCCACAATTCTCCATTATTCATTTCAACGTAAGGAAAAAAGCACTGAAGATGACCGTTTGATGGTATCGTTTCCCGATATCCAATTCCTGGAGGAATATTCGGCTAAAAATCCTTTGGTGGAGGTTTGCCTGAATACATCCTCAGTACTGCAATACAAGATGGAGATTTTAGCCATTGAATCTAATTTATTTTCTAATTATCCAAACCGTTTATTTGATGGGTCTTACTTTGTAGGGTGGATATCAATAAATAAATTTACTGAGTTAGATCATTTCAACCGTGTTGGCTCTTATGTTTGAATATGGACAGTTACCATAATCTTTATATAATCCTGATATTAAAATATTTAATTTGAGAGCTTTGATGGGCATCTCCTATCCAAGGTAAGCCCTATTAGGTATACGATTTCAGTCAATCGAAAGAATCCACTTCCAAACGCTTTTTAGCCTGATGTACCGTAACCCTACCTCTACCGAGCTCGGCACATACTGGGCATCTGAGGGGCCCACCGTGATGTATGAGTTTATCAACATCAGCTATCTATTTTTTTCATATATATATATATATATATATATATATATATATATATATATATATATATATGGATATAACCAAAATGAAGAAGATATGAAGCTCAAAGCGACACTGATAATAACATCTACTGTGGTGGTGATTGTTGAGGTCAAAATAAGTTAACCTCCTCGTACTTGACGAGGCCCAACTAGGAATCCTGCAAAGACAATGAAGCAATGGAGACCCCTGGCTAAGCGGGGACCCTCCGATGCCTAAGTCGGGACAACAGAATCCGGGTCTATGTTTGAAAGATGGAGGAGAGTCTCGGATGTTGCGTGCACTGTTCTTGTGGAGTGATGTAATATTTATACCTTTTCATCGTTCGGTCATGCGTCCGATAATCTCGGCACGATCGGGGGGTTCGCATATCGTGAAGATACCGGCCAGAATCCGGAGATCATGTCCCTGCGACGTGTGTATGCGCACGAGATAATAGCGCATATCTATACATGGCGTTTCTCCCCTTAACGCGCGGGACCTTTATTCTCGGAAACACGGCTCGGTCACGAGAGGGTGACGATACTAATCCGAGGCGATGATTGGTCATATCGGTCCGAGCCGAGTTCTTATTCGGTGCGTAGGCGATGCCGCTGGTCCTTTCATGATGGACGCCTGCTGGGGCCGGTCGCATAACTCGAATATTTCCTCTGATGGTTCTCGGACGGAAGGTGATCAAGGATTGAGGATTTCATCCATCTAAATCCACCTTCCTGTTACTATGACGAGGCTCGGACTCCGCTCGGAATGGCGGATAGTTGATCCTTCTGATTGTAATCGTCTCGGATCGTCCCATAACAGAAGCCCCCTGCTCTCTGAGGTCATTCATGAGCTCGGAGAGTAATTACTTAGAAGATCCTTTGCCTCTGCCCGTTGATGCATTTATGGTTCGTTGACGACAAGGAAGTCCACCATCAGGGTGACTTGATGTCGCCCTTCTCCCGCAGTCACCGGGAGGGAAATAGCCCCGTCGGAGATTACTTTTTCTCCCAGGCAAATCCGTGTAAGGGGTCTTCACAGTCTGAGACGAGACTGTGGAATCCCCATCCTCTCGAAGGCTTGAGAATAAATCACGTCGGTAAGAGCTTCCGAGATCAACGAGAATCTGTACACCTTATGATTAGCTATGGTCATAGTGACTACCAAGGCGTCATCATGTGGGTGTTGGATTCCTCGAGCGTCCTCTTCCGTGAAGGTGAGGCTACTGAGGGACGGACCCGTGGTTCTTTGTTAGGCCGCTCGGTAAGGTTGACGTAGTGTTCGGACTCCTTCGAGAATGAGGTTTTCGGGCTCTGTTTGAGTCTCCTCCGCCCGATGTACCTCCGAAGATGGTGCGAATCTCCACAGTTCTTCGGTTGGATTTTTGGAGCGTTCTCGTACTCGCTCTTCTTTCCGAAGCGACTTTTCTTGTTTGGTGTACCGACGTAAATGCCCCTTCCTAATAAGGGATTCAATTTCATCCTTGAGATCTACACATTCACCGGTATTGTGGCCATGATCCCGATGAAAACGACAATACTTGCGCTTGTCGCGGAGTTCTGGGTCTGCTCTCATACAGACTGGCCAGTTGAGAGTTTTTCGCCTCGGATATCCAATAAGATCTGCTCGGTCGTAGTGTTGAGAGGTGTGTAGGAACGGAATCTCCCTTCGGCTTTCTCGTTCGGTCGGCGACCCCGAGAAGAATGATCATCCGAATTTTTCTTTGGAGCTTGGGGCTCCTCGTTCCTTGGCCTCTTCCCTTTCTCATTCTGCTCGGTTACTTGAATACTCTTGCGGGTAGCAGAGAACTCCTCGGCATGGACGTATTTTTGGGCTCTAGTAATGAGCTCGGCTAACGTCTTTGCCGGGTTCTTCCCTATAGAGAAGGCAAACCTTCCTTCCCTCAAGCGCCGCACATACTGCGGCGAGTGCCATCTTGTCGTCGTAGTCTTCCACCTGTAACGCCTCCTCGTTGAATCGGGCAATGTAATCCTTTAAGGATTCTTTTGGCCCTTGTTTGATGGTAAGCAGGTGGGTATTGGGTTTTCGGCTTCTCTTACCGCTTATAAACTGGGTAAGGAATGACCGAGACAACTCTTCGAATGAACTTATGGATCCAGGCTTGCTGACGATACCAACTCGAGCGGATCCGGCCCAGAGTGATAGAGAATCCTCTCGCACATCATTGCATCGGTCGCGGTCATGACTGCATCCACGATCGATAAGCTTCCACATGTTCGATGGGTCGCGGACCCGGAGTATTGTATGACAGGCGGAATCCGGAATCTCTGAGGCATCACTTCGTTCATGATTTCTGCGGTGAACGGAGGCTTGGTTTCTTCCATCATGGCTTGAACGGCAGCCGGGATTGATGATGGCTGCTGCTGTTTCTGTAGCATCAGGACTTGATTATTCAGGTCCGCAAATCGTGCCTCCCAGGGATCTCTATTTTCCGCCACTTCTTCTGAGTGTTCTCGGCTCAGGGATCCTCCTTTCCTTCTCCTTTCCAGGGTGTGACGAAGGTCAGTCGGAGCCAAAGCCGAGGCGGCTGGGACATCCGTCGAGACTCTAGCCGTCACATTCCTGGTGGGAACTCGGGGAAGGTTTTGAGCCGACATTGGTGCTCGGTTAGAAGGTTGCGGAGATGGCCGCGCCGGGCTTCTTGTCACTGAATGGGCCTGAACGGTTGGTCCAACTTCCGGTACCGGACTCCTCCGCTCAGGTTGTTGTTGTTGTTGTTCACGTTCTGCCTCATTCGCCGCAACTCATCGCGCATAGGCCCGCACCTCGCCTTGTAAGCGCGGTATTTGTTGGAACGATTGCGAGAACGTTGAGAAGGGCCCGGAGCGGACTCGCATGAAGTAATGATGAGGAGCGGAGTGCTCCGGTTGCCCACCGCCACTGACTTTCTTCTTCCCCTCAGCCATCGCTATTTAGAATAGGAAACCGACTTTTTGTATCGGTTTCCCACTGACGCGCCAAAAATGTTGAGGTCAAAATCGGTTAACCCTCCTCCGTACTCGAGCAACGGGCGTCCAACTAGGAATCCTGCAAAGACAACAGAAGCAATGGAGACCCTGGCTAAGCGGGGGACCCTCCGATGCCTAAGTCGGGACAACAGAATCCGGGTCTATGTTTGAAAGATGGAGGAGAGTCTCGGATGTTGCGTGCACTGTTCTTGTGGAGTGATGTAATATTTATACCTTTTCATCGTTCGGTGCGTCCGATAATCTCGGCACGATCGGGGGGTTCGCATATCGTGAAGATACCGGCGAGAATCGGAGATCATGTCTGCGACGTGTGTATCGCGTACGAGATAATAGCGCATATCTATACATGGCGGTTTCTCCCCTTAACGCGCGGGACCTTTATTCTCGGAAACAATTCGGCTCGGTCACGAGAGGGTGACGATACTAATCCGAGCGATGATTGGTCATATCACCCGAGCCGAGTTCTTATTCGGTGCGTAGGCGATGCCGTGGTCCTTTCATGATGGACGCCCTGCTCTGGGGCGGTCGCATAACTCGAATATTTCCTCGATGGTTCTCGGACGGAAGGTGATCAAGGATTGAGGATTTCATCCATCTAAATCCACCTTCCTGTTACTATGACGAGGCTCGGACTCCGCTCGGAATGGCGGATAGTTGATCCTTCTGATTGTAATCGTCTCGGATCGTCCCATAACAGTGATGTTTATTTTATATCCAGTACTTTTACAAGCTCACATATAAAACAAAAATTCCACCTTGATCCAAAACTTATGCGGCTACCAAGGATAATTTAATGGTGGCCGTTAAATCTCTAATGTGTGGTCTACTTGAGCTTTAGATCTGTAAATGATATAGAAAAATGGATGGACGGTGTGGATAAATCCACACATCACGATGGGCCTCGCCGAACCGCAGCCTGTGCCGAGCTCGGGACAGGCGGACGTGGATTGCGTCCAACCCCCGCCCGTCTCTAGCCCCGAGTGGGCAATTCTCTGAGTCTGACAACTGTGATGTATCCGTTTATCCATGCCGTCCATCCCTCCTCTACGGTCATTTTAAGGTATAAGAACAAAAATAAGTGAGATCCAAAGCTCAAGTGGACCACACCACATATGACCCTTACATTTAATGTGCTGTGCGTTTAATGCAACCAAGCTTTTTATTTAGTGTGGTCCACTTAAGCGTTGTATCTGACTCATTTTTATGTTTATACCTTAAAATGATCCGAGAGGAGGGATGGACGGCGATAAATAGATACATCACAGTGGGCCCGACCACATAACTGCCCGTTCTGGGCTAGAGGCGGGGGTAGGACGCAATACGCGTCCGGAACAGTCGGGTAGTAGCCAATCCGCGTCCGTATTTTAACGAGGGAGTCTCTGGTACAACTGGTTGGACAACAATCTATAGTCACCTAGCTGATAACTTGCAACTTATTAATTAAATATGAAATCCAACCCTTGTAATGGATTTTTCTCACCATAATGATCATTTAATGTAAAAAATAGCTTTATATTTTTATCAGATGGCCCACACAATAGAAAAAAATCCATTGATATATAGTAAATACATTTGCGTTCCAATCAACGATTAGATGTTGCTAATTTTACAAAGATCATACTCATGAGTCATGATAGACCTACGCATTTGATGAGTTTGATTCTTCACACGTGTGAAAGGTTTGAAGTTATCAGCTTTGAGGAGAAAAATTATAGTACTACGACCGGCTGGACCCATGACCTTCTCTACTTTTCCCTCGACGCATTGCAATGTCATGCAGGCCCAAAGGTCGACGCGGATTTACCGCGGAAGCTTTCGCAGTAAGTTTCTGCATGGGATCCAAGGTGGGGTCGACCAAGATGTTTGTTAGAAATCTACTCCGTAAACGAGGCCAAAAATGAGCTGGATTTTATACTCAAGTGGGCCTAAAACGTGATCGTTGAACGTCGACTGTCGAAATATTCATGGGTTAGAGAACTTTTGAATCATGCTAATATCTGTGTTTACAGTTCATTACAATGGGAATGACGTTATGAATGGTATGGATGGCGCGTAAACTTCACTTTAGACTTGGAGAGGTTTCACGGGTAGAAATTTTCCATTGCACTTTTTTCTTTATTGCAGCCTACCTGCGTTTTGGATCCTCTTCACTTTTGGTCTCGAGTCATAAAATTATCTCACAAAATAAATGGCCGGGGTTTGCAGCCTACCCGAGTTTTGGATCCTCTTCACTTTGGTTTCGAGTCCTAAAATTATCTCACGAAATAAATGGCCGGGGTGAATTTCTCGAACAAAAAAAATCACGTGGCTCCACCTAGGCTTAAAATGCAGAAACTTCACGCGAAAGGGCAGGAAATCGGCGTCTCATTTGCATGCATCCCATCTTTATTGGAGGTTGGGATTTTCGAGAAACTGAATGTCCAATCCAAACAGCCGCATACCTTTTGTAATGTACGCGGATTTACTGCCAATGCCATTGGCTGCAAGTTCTTGCGCTCGAACGTAGGTGGGGCGACCATGATTTTTGTCAGAATCCATTTAGGGCTGTTCGGCGGGGTAGACTGGATGGGATTAGATGGTATCCGAAGGGATTGGAAGGAGCAATCCCGGGATTGGCCAAGCGTGCCAAACAGGACGTTGTACTTCTTCCCGGATTGGAGCAATCCCATGGGATTGCCAGCAATTCATTGACATCACCGTCATTACCTTAAAATCCATCTGATCCTTCCTAATCTCATCTATTTTGCCTGGGACATATTTGCGTGGACGGATTGAAAGGGATTGGCCGGGCGTAATCTCGGGATTGGCCAGGTAGGCCAAACACACTCGGTGGTTGATTCCCTGGATATAGCAATCCCACGTAGCCATCTTTACCTGCCATCCACCCTAATACAATCTAATCTCATGGGATGGACGCGTCCAAACACACCCTTAGTCTATCAGTTTTTTGAGCTCATTTTATGATATTATGCTAAAATAGAGCAGGAAAATTCCGTTCTGGCTTTGTCAGCAATGTTTACCTGCCAATCATACTGTTAATAACGTTTTCCCTATTGGAATTTGAGAGGGTTTGCAAATCACTATACCACTTTACATGGGTGAGTATATCTATTTATAATATTTCACAATTGTACAAATCTAATTATACCGCTATCTATATCTACGATAAAGGAAAATAATCAAAACAGATTTGTATGACATCTCATGCAATCAAGGAGGATCCACAATCAAGGAGGAGGATCTACAGGGATTCTGAATAAAATTAACCAAAAACACAAATATTAGCATGATTCAAAACTTCTATGGCCCCTAGGAATATTTCAATGGTGAATATTCAATTACCAGGTTTTTGGCTTACTTGAGCATTGGATTGGGTATATTGTTGGCCTGATGTCCTAAGATAAAATTAGAAACAGAAAGATAGAAAATATTTTTTAAAAAAATCACAATGGTCCACCCCTGTTTCCTGAGAACTTCGAGCAAAAGCCTTTAGCAGGAAATTCAGGTATCCTGATGTATGTGTTTTATATCCATGCTGTCCATCCATTTTTCCAGCTTATTTTACGGCATGGAAAATTAATGAAACAGATATCGAGATCTCAGGTAGACTGCACGGAAACATTGATGATTGATCGTTAAAAAATTCTTATCAGCCACGTAAAGATTCCGATCAAGCTGATATTTGTAATTTACCTTCATCCAGTATTTTTGACCTTATAAACAAGTGGGATGAAAAATAAATATTATGATAGACTCTACAAAGCTTATACTGGCAAGTGTTTAATTACCACCGTTTCTCCTAGTGTGGTCCACCTGAGATTTTGAGCTGCTTCATTTGTGGGCCATGCCTTAAAATTAACTTACAAAACGGAAAGACGGGGTGGATATCCAAAACATACATCAAGGTGGGCCCCACAGTTAGGGATGCACCGAAACCGCGCCCTTGCAAGACGGGCCTCACGTATTGAAGTGTTCAGCCCTTCCGTCCATATTTCAGAGAAAAAGAATCAAATAATCAAATCGTTGGAATATTCCTATCCATCAGTTTTATTTTTCCTATCCCGTCCAATGTACGGTCCACCGAATGAATGGTTTCGATCATTGGAAAATCACCCCAGATCCAAAGAAAGTACCCACGTACGGGTGCCGCAATGCCTGCCGCCCTAAGTTGTGGACCCCACCTTGATGTATATGTTATATCCACTCCGTTCATCGGTTTCTTTGGCTCATTTTAGATCAAGATCCCAAAAATGAGTTAGATCCAAACTTTAAGTGAACCACACCCCAGAGTAAAAAATGGGGATTGACTGCCACCATTCAAAACTCTTTGAGGGCTAAAGAAGTTTTGGATTAAGATCTATTTTAGCTTTCCATTTATCCACGTCAGAATCACCTTATGAACGGCTTGGATGGCAAACAAAAAATCACAATGGGCCCTACGGAGATTTCAACGGTGAGCGTCATTATCGCCACTGTTTCTTGTGGTGTGGTCCACTTGAGATTTAGATCTGCATCGTGTTTAGTGCGGTGCCAAAAAATGATCTGTAGAAACAGATGGACGGCATAGATATAATACATACATCATGGTAGGTCCCACGGAGCTTAGGATTGTGGGAATCTCGCGCAGACTTATCTACCAGAAAAGAAAGGTCGGCGCAGGGGTGCGCACGTTAAGAAATCTGAGGCTATTTTTCTCTCTCTTCACCCCACCTAAAGCAAATATCATTCCCTCTCTCCAACGAAAACCCTCCATAAAAAGGAAAATTACAAAAAAAACCTCACTCGAGTTGGAACGGAAACCGTTGGCTGCTTTTCCCTCTCACTCGAAAAAAGCTAAAAGGCTATTCTTGCTTTTCTTTTTTAATTTCTTTGTTTAAAAAGAGTAGTATCTGTTTTTAGAATATCTGCTGCTGCTGCTGCTGATGATATTTGAAGAAAATTCAATTGAATATGCGAATATGCTTTTCGACTCTTGAGTGATCTCTGTCGTCTTTGGTGATTGTGATGTCACGGTTTCGGAAGTGGCCTTCTTTTATTCATTTAATTTTTTAAATTTATTTGATCCTGTTGGTTTTTTATTTTTATTTTTTAAACGAGAAGATTCGACGGTTATCATGGGTTTTTGAGCTGGTTATGGTGAGAATTTGATTTTTTCTTTCTGGTTCATGATCAAAAACCATTTTTTGTTGGGTTTTTAAATGGGTGTCGTTTTCTTATGAGATTTCTTCTATTTTTCCTTTGTTCTTGTTTTTCAATATAAAAACATTAAATTCGGTGTTTTTTTAGTGAGACGTGAGATTTCACGATTTGGGTTTTCTTCCGTTGGGGTCAAAAACCTGTAATTAGTCGGTTTTTGGTGAAAAAAATTGAGGTTTTTCGATCTGGGTCGTCTTCGTTTTGGGGTCGTAAGCTGGATTTTTAGCTGGGATCGGTTTTTTAAAATTATTATTATAAAAATTTGAGGTTTTGCGATCTGGGTCGTTTTCTTTCGTGTTCAGGAATCTCTAATTTCTGTGGGGATTGGGGAGAGGTTGGATGTCGATAGGAATTCTGGGGTTTTGTAGTTCAGAACATCCTCTTTCACTTCGAAGACGGCGTTTCTGATGAATTTGGGGAGTTCGCCGGGCTGGGTTTTGGCTTACAGAGAGGATTTGAAGTTTCAAGATCTGGGTCTTATCCGGGGCTTGATTAATGGGGATAATTTGAGATTTCGTGATCTGGGTCTTTGAGGAAATTGATTTGGGAGAAGATGAATGCGGTGGAGAGGCTGAGTAGCTACATCTCCCGGGGCGTTTATACAGTTTCGGGCCCTTTCCACCCTTTTGGAGGAGCTGTGGATATCATCGTCGTCCAACAGCAGGATGGTAGCTTCAAGTCCAGTCCTTGGTACGTCCGGTTCGGGAAATTTCAAGGTATGTTGAAGACTAGGGAGAAGGTTGTCAATGTAAGTGTCAATGGAACAGATGCCGGCTTTCACATGTACTTGAATCATAAGGGAGAAGCTTACTTTCTCAGGGAGGTGGACAGCAATGAAGGTGGCAGCGTCTTCTCTTCTCCGTCTTTGGGCGATGAGACGGACAACCGGTTGCAGAGCGGGAGGGTGACGAACACTCAAGGCATGGATTTCGATGGTAATCAGTCGAGTTCGGTGATGCAGATTGATGTAAGTAACGGGAAGATCATGTCGAAGACGAATTCACAGCGGCCTCGGATTTTTGGGCTTATGTTTGGCCGGAAGTCAATGAAGGACGAAGACAGGCTTAAGAAAGGAGACGCCAACATGCAAAGGGTAAATTCATTGGAGCGTGCCGAGATTGCTGCAGATCTCTTGGAGGTGAAGTGGTCCACCAATCTTCAGACCAGTAATAGAAGGACGGGTACTGCTGCTTGCTTATCAGCTCCTCAGACACCAGCTGAAGAGAAACATAAGGATCTGCAGGTTGGTGACAAACAAGAACCATGTAGCCCATCTGTGCATGATAGCAACGACCATAGTGTTGCAAATGTAGAGAATTCCTATGGGATAACCAGTCCGAAACATCCTTGTTTACAAACCCATGAGCAAATCTTGCAAAGCAGTGAAGTTCATGATGTAGAGAATGCTTGTTCCAATGAGGTGTTGGCTTCTGAGCTGAGTGTTTTTCATTTGCAAGGTCCCAGTTTTGATGAGTCGGAAGTGGGCCTGGTTGGCGATTCAAGTGACTTCAGTGACTCTAATACAGAAAAGGCATCTGATAGAAATGCGCATGTTTCCGAGAAGGAAAATGGTGGAAGAGGAGTTTCTGCCTACATCCACAGCGAAACATCTATAAATTTGAGTGCTGGGATCAATGCTTCTGGCGAAGGAGGCCTTGAGACCCTGAGCTTTTCGAATGGAGGAGGTGAGGAAGTTGAGGCTTACACTGAAGTTTTATATAGCACAACTGAGCTTATTTCCAAGGTAAATTCAAAACCAGAATCTGATTTACTAATAGTTAAAGAGAGTTTACATGGATTTGATGACTCAAGTTTACGGTTATCTAGCGGTGAGAATTCCTTGGAGTCTCATACTCTGAAAGTTGAATATGACGACAAAACGGCTTCTGAAAAATCCATGGAAAAAAGTATTAGCTTCGAGGCATCTTCTACTGACGGTGGACCAATGCAATTGGAATCCCTCTCTTCTCTTGATATACAGTTGCTAAGTTCTGGTTCCGTTGAATCTGAGATGGTGGAACTCATTCACCAAGATACAGTAGTTGAGAAACTTGCTCCAGAGATGACTTTGCAAACAGAACCATCAGAAATTTTGGAAAACCAATTTCAAATGCATGAGCCGACTTTTTCATCTTCAGTTGTTGACAGTCATCAAGAATCTAACAACGATTCTCTGCCTGAGAGACTTGTGAACTCCAGCATGCCACCATCAAACAGTTTTGAGGAAGATCAATTCCTTTTCGGCAATCCTGATGATTTTGCAGTCAGCGAAATCAGATATGAGGAGTTGATTTCTGAGGATTCTGTCAAGACGGGTGTTCAAGAGACAGAAGGCATTGGAGAGCAGCATGAACCGAATAGTATAAATCATGTGTCACCTCTACCTCCAAATCGATTTTTTGGGCCCCGATCATTTTCTACTGCAGGTTTATATTCTGCCGGTCTCGATGAAGACCTCTCGATGAATACTTTCGAAGCCTCACCTGAGGAATCACGTGGTCGAACCAGCCCAATAAGCATTCCAAAAAGTCATAGATGTACAGGGGAAGTTGCACACTTGGTAGGATCTTTGCCGAATATCCAGGCCCATCCATATGAGCTTGAAAGGTCTAATGTTCTTCGACCTCTAAGTCGTTCTATGGATTTAAGTTCTGAAAGTTCAAACTGGGGCATGCTTAGGAAGGATTTCTCAAGTTCTTTAAAGTTGAAACCAGCCACTGAAAGCCTCATAGTACAGGACCATCCTACGGCGGATGCTACAGTGGTTGATACTCTGAGCATAGCGCATGAACGAATGTCAAGTAATCCTGCTGTTGGTAAGACAATTGGTTTTTTCTTCTAATCCATCTCTTAAGTACTTAGCCCTCAATATTTTGTGAGTTTTCCACCGTCTCTTAAATAGGGCAACTCATCCACGCACGGTTGGATACATTTAAACCCACCTAAATCGGCCAAATTACAGATGAAAGATGAAATCATGTTTACCACATGATCTTGGCGATCCAATTTGTGGGCCATCAAATGCATGGTTACAAAGAAAATGGTCAGAAGTACAAATTCAACTGCAGGTATCAACAGGTATCAAATGGTTATGATTGTCCGATCAGTGTGATTTCGTGATCTGCTCCATCCACTCATGATTTGGATGTCTGGATTGACCGTTGATATACATATATGTGTGTTGTTGATGAGTCACCATAAAGAAATAGTGGAAAACCCAGATGGCTTTGGGTGTACTTCTGTGGTGCTAATCCATTTCATGTCCTGTGCGCAGAGATATCCCTTTGTAGACACTTGCTGTTTGAAGGGATGGGGGCTGATGCTGCCTCTCGAGCATTCAATACTGAAAAAGTAGATTTGAAGAAGTTCAGTGATCTGGGTCCATCAGTTATGGAGAATGATAACCTAGTTGTAAAAATAGGTGGCCATTATTTCCCATGGGATGTGGCTGCCCCGATTGTTTTGGGGATGGTTTCGTTTGGTCCAGGACTAACCTTTCCGCCAGAAGGCATGATAGCTGTGGACCAAGTTGAAAAAACTCTTGAAGGTGATCTGTCAAGAGTGGTTGCCCCCTCTGGCGGAAGTTGGAGGCTTTGGCCTTTCAGTTTCAGAAAATCGAAAAGTGAGATCTCTGTTCGGCCAGCTCGAGATGGCCCCAAAGGCAAAGGAGCTGAGGCTGATAACAATGCTTCAGAGAACTCCAGGGAGGCTACTGGGGAAAACAAAGCGAACAAAGCCTGGACTCCGAAAAAGAAGGTGGTGCGGGTGATTGTTCCAACATCTGAGCAGCTGGCTTCCTTGAATCTGAAGGAAGGGCGGAATGTGATCACCTTTACATTCTCAACTGCAATGCTAGGAAGGCAGCAGGTTGTTGTTTCCGCAATTCAAAATACTAGCCTATTGCATTGTTTTTAAAAATTTTATTTTCTATTCTGCCTACTTGAAATGTATTCTTTTGAAAAGGTGGATGCAAGAATTTATCTGTGGAAGTGGAACACTCGCATTGTTGTCTCAGATGTTGATGGTACAATTACCAAGTAAGTTTTGGATTTGTTCTATTAAATTATACCTTGTATATTGTTATATGGCTAAGGATTGAGGAAAGTACAGTATCATGTTTGATATTTACGCTTCTAGCAAGTCTATGCTTTGTGACATGGGCATGTGTGCTCGTCTCAGACATGGGAAAACCTGACAAGCCGACACACCCATGTAGATATATGATGATACGTGGAAGGTATTATCATATAGCTTTAGTTCATAAATGCATAATCTATAGATATTTGTATTGCCATATGTATACTATATATAACACAAGCAACTTTTGGACCTTTTTGCCTTCACAATTAGTTTCTCTAGGGCAGAGACATTTGGATATTCTAAGGACACAGGAAGACATTTCAAATGCGGATGGGGGTATTTTGGGAACTAAGAAGTGTGGCTGTTGTCGGTAGTACGGTTTAGATGAAAAAAGCCTGCAATGGCTTAGATTATTCTACACACCAAGCAGCAGTTTGACAATTTTACCCATGTGATTAGTTAGAGAAGACGCATGAGGTTGGTTTCTCCAAGGGAAAATTTGTCCTTTCACTCCTTGCAGGTAGTCCACACCCCTCTCCTCCTTTTACATCTAGTCTACATAGAAGGCAAGTTTTGAGGAAGTCTGTGTGACAGAGGCTCTATGGGACCCACCATGATGACCGTGTGAAATTCACTTAATAAATCTGTTACGCCAGCTCAAGTTAGGATTTCAGCCCACAAAAGAGGGAGATTGGACATTCGAGTAGGCCACAAAGTTTTAAAGAGTTGGAAGGGGTCGTCCACTGTTCAACCCTTCTCTCTTTCTAGCTTTGCGTATAAGCTTACATGTAGCCTCACTCTTTCCCTCTCCCTCTCTCTTCTTTTCTCTCTGCTAAGCGTCCCTCCTTTCCTCTCTCCACGTACGTTACATGTTCCACACCCCCTAGTTAATGTAAGAAGGAAAGAACTATGTCAGTTGCTGTATAAATACTGCTAATACACAGGACTAAAAGATTGACTCAGTTTTTCTCCTCATCGATGTCTTGTAGCATGTCTGACACAGGTGATCAGAAATGTCTTCTTTATTTTTTCAGAAAAAGGAGTGTCCTTGTCACATAGATTCTTCTATCTTCTATAAGTAATCTTGCTTAATTGTTCTGGGTATGAACCAATTGTTTTTTACCGTGAACGACCAGTGACGGTTCCATTAAAAATAACTTTGGTTTTCTGTCCTATAACTTCATTGATTCAGATGTTTTAGCCTTTTAGGCATATAATGTAGTAAAGCTGCTGGTTTTTCTCATCTCTTCTTTGTGGCAGTCAATGGGCCTGTCCTGGACCAAGCAAACTGAAAGTTTTGAAAATGGCTGGCCTTGACCAGGCCCGTACCAACACAGCCCCATTCTTTTGTTAATAGGCCCATTTAAATCTGACTGCCAACAGTTTTAGGACTTGGGAATCACCGACTCTCATTTCATAGTTTGTTTGTGAATTAGAGGATACGTAGCTTCTCTGATATCTGCTGCTTTCCCAAATACATGAAACGTTTTATGGATGCATCTGACTATTCTTGTGTTTCATGTGGATCACAGATCAGATATGCTTGGACAGTTCATGCCTTTGGTTGGGAGAGATTGGTCACAGTCTGGTGTTACGCATTTATTTTCTGCAATTAAGGTTCGCTTCTTGTATGCCTTTGTTTTGTGTTTGTAATGAAAATTTTATAATTCTTATGTGTTATTTGGGGCTTGGACTCCACAAATGTGCATTTGATCTACTGCTGGGGAAGAGAATTGATATTCTTTTGCATGGGGCATAGAACCTTGCTATATTGTTTCTTTTGGATCTCATTGTTGGAAAATGTCATCTGCATATACATCGCCCACCAGTGTTTTAATTATCGATGATATCAGCCGATATATCCCACGATATATTTTGTATCCCACCTATGCGATACAAAACACACAGGTAGTGCCTATATATCCTACCTATTCGATCCAGTGAGCGTTTTCAAATTTTGATCCATATTTTTGTTTTAAATCATGATAAACCAGTGTCAAATGGTTACAAATTTATGATTCTTCATGTTTTCCATGAAAAATTATGGATTTGGAACTTTGATTTCGAGATTTGGGGGAGATGGGTCAAGTTGTGGAAAATTGAGAAAAATCAAAATTTCTTAGTTTCTCACAAATCATTTGCGATCTTTGTATCCAAAAACAAAATTAAACATGTATGTAACCCGATTTGGTGATTCTTCTTTTGCTTTTGAATGTATGTCTTCTTATGTTTGTAACTTATATGAATAAACTTTGAATATACTTGCATTGGTTTGGTTGGAAAGCACGTATATTAGGGCCACATACAAAGGAAACCCCTATTATGTGCACTTTTTTTCTTTTTTTTTTTGTAATGTTTTTATTTCTAAGTGTGTTTTGATGTCTTTTTCAATAATCCCTGAAGTTTCATTGAAAATTTCGACTAATTTCCCAATGTTCCCATGTTTCCCAACAACAATGATACATTACGCAATACAACTGATATATCCCATGCGATAACCGATATTTATCCATATCTCAAGGTTGCGATACATTACGCGATAATGATATTTAAAACATTGTCGTCCACTAGTGTCAATCTTCTCTATTTGTTGAATACGTTAGATTTCTGTTGAGTTCCATTCAATTATTATTAAGAGCTCATTCTTGTAAGTCATGCTTCAGCAAATATAAAAATTCTTCATGTATGAGTTCTCTGATTTTTTTATTTTTATTTTTTAAATTCTTTTTTCTTTTTTGACTATATCCTGTAAAAAAAATAATCCTGCAATATTGAAGCCATTTATCTCTCTATAAATTTTTTTATTTTGTTTTAAAGATTTCCTTTTTTGTGGATCCTGTGATGTAGAAGTTTGTTCTTGATTGAAGCTTTGGCTAATTGAATCTTCAACTTAAAAGTTGTGAAATTTTTGTGCAAGCTAAAAAGTTCTTGATCAGATGAAAGAACACTTGCCTAAGTCATAGCCTCAGCCATCACATTCCATTGGATTTTTTTTCTCAGGTGTTATGAGTGCTACTACAAACAACCAATCATTATGTGTAATGAACCATGCTTTCAATCTATTAATGTGAACCATGTTAATATGTTTGTTTTCTATGAGAAGCTATGTAGCTATTAGTTAACTATGAGCCAATTATAGGCAGACTGGGCAGCTATATCTCAGTTTTGTGGTGAAATGTTTGATGTATATCTTATTGAATTGGTCTGTGTGATTCTTCCTGGGAAAGAAAAGAAATAATAATAAAAAAAAGAATTGGGCTATGTGATGCAGGCATGTATCCCATGTGGCATGGCATAGGATATTGCGTTGGTGATTTTATCTTAGTAAAGTAAAATCCCTAGTTTAGAATGTTGGACAGTCAAGGAACAACGTGTTCATAGGATGAGGTTGGAATGTGTATGTTGAGATTGATGAGTGGCAAGACGAGGAATGATAAAATTAGAAATGAAAGCATTCAAGGGAACTTAAGGAGTAGCATCAATTGGTAATAAAATGATGGGAAGTAGACTCAAATGGTTTGGGCATGTGCAACACAGACCAAGAACTACACTGGTTAGGAGTGAGTTGGTTCAAAAGGATGTAGGAGGTAGTAAGAAAACACTTGATGACCTATGTTTTAACTGAGAATATGGTCCTCGATAGAGTGGATGGTCGAACCGGATTCGTGTAGCCGACCCCAATTAGTTGGGATAAGGCTTAGATGATATTGATAGTGAAGTAAAATCCTAGTTTAAGAGATTCTCATGCACAAGTTTCAAATTGGTGGAGATTATATAGAAATTTATTGTAGTAGATTTTTTTTTTTTTTTTTTTTTTTTTTGTGGGGGGGGGGGGGGCGAAGGGGAAAAGAGATGTAGGTAATACATGCCCAACTTTTGATCATTCACCTGTTCTTGTTTTTTACATGCCCAACTTTTGATCATTCACCTGTTCTTGTTTTTTTACATGCCCAAAAGATAATTGGCTGTTGCATAACGTCATTGGTATTAGGTGCAGTAGCTGGTGGGATGTTTTGTGGAAATCTAACTTGCATCTTGGTTATTGCAGGAAAATGGATACCAGTTACTCTTTCTTAGTGCACGTGCAATTTCTCAGGCCTACCTCACAAGGCGGTTCCTTTTCACCCTTAAGCAGGTGCTGTATAAAGAGTTGGTCTTCAATTCTGTACTTTTCGGTGGTATTTGGGGTGTTATGCCAACTTGCGGTTGGTGGGACTTCTGAGCCAACAAGAGTGATAGAACCTTTTTCTTTCCCCTTCCTTTTCCACCCCAATTCATAAGTGTAATATGTACAGGGTCTTGGGCATTCTTGGCGTCCAATTCGGTGCTAGCCTATCATGTTGACCTTGTGGCCTTGGAAATTTGAGGATTTCATCTTCTTTTGTATATTTTGTATATCTATTCATGTATTGAATCTATTCCTAAGGAGGATTGATGTTTAGGAATATGCATGCCTTGGAGATAATAATGTACTTGTGCTTGCAGGATGGAAAGGCACTACCTGATGGACCAGTTCTCATTTCCCCGGATGGGCTTTTTCCCTCGTTATACAGAGAAGGTAATTTGCTTACTCAAGTTCTTTCTTATGACTGATCACTAATGCATTATGATGTTGTAGTTATTGATTATGCCAGATATTCAAGGTCACATTGCATGCTAGTATCACATGTGATGTTCTCAGTTCTCCCAGTATATGATCCAATCTTGTGGAAAGAACCTCTTCCCTTAGGGACTGTTTGGATGCAAGCAAAGTTGTGTTCCAGACTGTCTGGATCATGCTGTCTTGGATAGGCTATTCAGCTTATGCTGTCTTGGACTAGCTATTTTATTCATTGTTTGTCAAACACCCTAGAACAAGGAGTAAAATTGAATTGTGGCACATCCAGGGAACTTAAGATGGATGGTGGTCCATGTAGCATTTGTTGCATATGTGCTCATTGACACATGTAGGGAGCTTGAAAATTGATAGTGGCACAAGTGGCATGTAGGGTGCTTGAACATGGACATCGAGGATTGTTTTCATGTACTAAAGTTGGAACTAAGGACATGCTTTCCTCATCTTTACTTCACCTTGTTAAAGAGATGTCATTCTTAATATGTTTCACCTCGTGGGTAGAGATTGTCCTTATTTTTCTCGATTCTTGTGCATAAATGAGTTAGACAAACCATGGACAAACTGTCTGTGACAGACATCTTATGATGGCCATAACTTTGCTTGCTTGCATCGAAACAACTGCCAAACAGTTCATTGGAACAGCACCTGTTCAAAAAGAGTTGAAAACCTGACTCAACTCAATGTTCAGTCGAGTTGGGTCAACTCGAAGACCTCATTGATTCTTTAGAAGACTTGGTAATAAATATTTTTTTTTGAAAGATGATGTAATTTATTAAAAGCCGAAAGGTCAACAGAAGAAAAGCAAAGTAGAAACATGAAGGAATAGCTGCGCCTCCACATACTGAACTCATCCACCCTGAATCTCCAGACCCACTCACCTAATAATGTTGAATCAATGATGTCGATTCTTCTACTACCTGCGCCCCCATCAGCGTACGGTCTGCAAATCTCTCTCCAATTCAATAGATGGAATTTACCCTTAGGTGCTCTACCTTACCAAAGGAAGTCTCTTCTAAGCCTATCAATCCTCTCAAGAATAGATTTTTTTTGAAAGGTCCTCTCAAGAATATATTTAGGACACCAAAACAGTGACTTAAAATAGAGAGGGAGATTGGATAGGGTCACCTTCATTAATGTAATTTTACCCCAAAGAGACAGGAGTTTACTCTTCCATGGCAAAAGTTTCCTCTCCATTCTCTCAATCACATTGTCCCACACAGATGTTTCGCGGGCTTGCCGACATAGAGAGGAAGGCCGAGGTGAGGGGAGAGAGCTAGCGCGGCATCCGAAAATGCTAGCCAATGGAGAGACCTCCTCCTTTGGCAATAGGATCACAAGAAGCTCACTTTTAGAGAGGTTAATGTTGAGACCCAACACAACTTCGAAACATCTGATAATCTTGATGAGATTGTCCACCATGGACTCATCGGCATCACAAAAAAAGAAGGATATCATCTGTGAATTGGAGGTGGATGACCTGCTGGGGAACATTTTCAACTTCGAAGCCCCGAAAGAGACCCACAGATTGGCCTTTGATTTGCATCCTACTCAAGGCTTCAGAGACCACCATGAACAAGAAGGGAAAGAGAGGGTCCCCCTGACGAAGATCCCTTGAGGCTTTGAAAAGGCCAAACAAAAAGCCATCAATGAAAAGCCAAACGGAGAACCATAATTAATAAAATAATGTTTTAAAATAAAACAAAATTGTCGAACTAATAAGAGATGTGATGAAGAAAGAGTGAAAAAGGGCAACCCTTTCTTTCATAAGATTTTTTCCCTCAAACAGAACCATTTTAAGTTATAGAAGTTATTTTACTTAAAAATAAGTCCAGACATGATTAAATCCTGGCAGATTACATTGAGTCAACTGGGCCTTGGTCAAATTGAGTTTTCGGTCAAATTAGGTTGAAATATGATTTTGAGTCCAACCCTCCTCCTCCCAAGTTTCCTGTCCATGCGTTCTTGTTGGTTGAAACTTAAATTGGCATGAATTATTTGTGCTGCCATGTATTCATACATTGTATTTATAATTTCAAGCCCTGAAAGAAGTTTCCGGCTGAATTGTTTGTAGTTATTAGAAGAGCTCCTCATGAATTCAAGATCGCATGCCTGGAGGTAAGTCCTAACTTTTACATTCTAACTTCACTTACAAGGCATGTATGTTTCTAAAAACCAAAATTCTATGGCATCCCTTAAAACTACTTCAGTTGTATATTGGGCATTACATTGGTAGAAAACTGCAGTTGTATTACTATTGCTTTTTCAAACCGCTTGTTGCCTAAAGGAGACTTCAGTTTGGGTAATGGGTGGCATTTCTTGTTTTCTTCATCTCCATCAAGTTTTGCTTATGGTTTTCCAGATTCCATGCAAGTAAATTTCACTCTTCTTTACATATATCACCATCTTGTCCTCAGCTAACTAGCCATTTATTTGTTCCCTTTCTCTTTTATGGTTTTTAAATTAGAAACTGAGATAAAAGATCTCCTAATAGAGGATGCGTTTATGGAGTAGTTGCTTACCATGCATTCCGTTCTCCAATTTACCACAGGATATCAGAACATTATTTCCTCTTGATTGCAACCCATTCTATGCTGGTTTTGGCAACAGAGAAACTGATGAGTTTAGCTACCTTAAGGTTGGAATGCCAAAAGGCAAGATCTTCATTATCAATCCCAAGGTATTATTTGCTTTGTAATGCTATATTTTATTACCAAATGGGCTATAAAAATTGACTGTGACCTTATACATCTTTCCGACCCCTCTTGATCCTTGAGAATGCAGGGGGAGGTTGCCGTGAACCGCCGGGTCGATACAAAATCATATTCTTCTCTTCATTCTCTCGTGAACGGCATGTTTCCGGCCATGTCGTCGGCTGAGCAGGTTGCCACTGCAAACGATGCTTCCAACTCTCGTTTTTAACCTAGGGTGCATTGGATTGAGATATCTTAACTCTATCTGGGTCAAGTATGAAACCGTGGGAATTGGCATAGTAGCAACACGGTCTAACAATAAGCTGAGCGTGGATAGGTATTTTGGTTCCATATTCTGAAGTGCAGCTGGCAATTGGTTGGAGCTGGCTTCCTGGCATGGCCCGCCAATGGGCCAGTCTTGTGCCTGATTTTGGCCCACCAAATCAACAAGCCTGGTGCACGTCTGAATTTCATACTCAATTTCACCTGAATCCAGGCCTGATAAATAAGAAGGGCTGGATCCAGCCTATCCCACCCTTATTCTAAAGGTCTACTTGAGAACAAATCTGAAATTTCAGCTAATTTTTTAATTTCAGGAGGACTACAATTCATGGAATTATTGGAAAATACCCCTTCCGGAGATCAATAGCTGAAGCTAAAACAACTTCATACCAACAAGAGACACCTGCCTTTATCAACTGGAGGCAGATACGGAAGGACTTGTTGGCGTGCCTGCAGATTATGGGAATCATCCAGGTAGAATTCTCTCATCTTACCATAAACCTTTTCTGCCATAATGTGTAACTGTAAAACCCCATCTATGGCTGGAAATGGGCTGGGCGCAGGCATAGCAAAATCAAAGTTTTGGAGTACGCCCTTCCCAAGCAGTTCAAAAATCGAGCCGAAATCAAATCCGAGTCCAACCTTTGCCACACTACCCTCACCTTTCCCAAAAGCACACCTTTTTTTTTTTTGAGTGTTCCCTAATAAGTTAATGCTACTTTTCTTCGAATGATGAATTTACTCATGATGGTTTTTTGGAAATTTTCATGAGTAGCCCTTATATTGGAAGGCGTTTGTTGTTTTTTCCCCCTCATATGAGTTGTTAAGAGTTACCTTGACATTGATTCTGTGAAAGATTTTCTTATTCTTTGTTTGATAACAAAAAGGCTAGTTGTGACATCAAATCTTCACTTTATAACCATACCTTAATTATAGATGGGATGTATTTGCATGCGTGTGCTATGAATAAAGTGAAAACATCGCTATCTGCCTTCCTTTTCAAGCCTTCTATTTACTTTTGTGATTTCGTTGTCGGGCATTCCCTTCTGTGAACGCTTCTTTTTCAACACCCAAGCGAGTGCACTTTTTTGGAACTTTCTGTAACACATATTAAAACGGCAAACATGTGCAAGATCCATGCTGATCTTCAGGCAGGCACTGTACTGCATGAATGCTGATTGTCAGACATGTATGTTGAATGTGAACCATTGGTCAATTTCTCTTACTTGTCCGTTCCTTTCGTACAATCGTGGCCCACCCGATGATCAGATGGGCATATTTTTGAAACAGGGGAATCCACATGGTGGGGCCCTCATGAACTGCTAACATATTGCGCCTGTGTCATCAAAGTGCCCTTTTCAGTCCTCTTTTCTTTTATGCAGTTTGTTCTGAGCATTTTAATAGTTGCGGCGTGTTGTTGGGGTGTCACTCGATGCTAACTAATATGAAATTGTGCAGCCGTGGTGTCAATACATGAGCTACTACGTGCTCCACTGGTTGGTTATTCTGGCCCCTTGATCTGATGGCGGTGGGACGTTACCTGTACAGGCAAATGAATTGAAGATCTGGATCTTCGGCATCGTTTGATTTAGTTTATAGAGGTGGATAGTGTAGGTCATGAGATTGCAAGCATTGTAACAATGTCTATGCATGCACTTCAGTGTGCTAAAAGAAGTGGCATACTTGAAGAACATTTGTATCATTTGTTCATAGCTATATATGTAATTCATTCATCTATACTGTTTTCGATTGCAGATGTTTGTTGTTTGGGGCATGCTGTATCAGGAAAGCTTCCAGACTGGATGATCCTAACCATCCAATTGCAAATGGATGGTTGGAACAAATAATTATTGAGAACTGATCACAGACAGCTAATCGTATCACTACTTGTGGTGCCGTGCCATCTTTTCTACCAACATATCACTTGTGTAGTACATCCGTACCATCAAAACGGTGTGCCTCACCCTGAAGATGACCCTTCTCTATAATCAGACTCATCTGATCACTAGGTGGACTGCACATGTTAAGCTAGATTGTCGGTTGTCCGATGGTTTTGAAGGTGTGGCCCACCTGACAATCAGAACGGCATGGCCTGGCTTTTTGTACTAGGTCATCTTCATGGTGGCGCCGTTTTCATGTATTGATGTCCTAAACTAAGTGGCATGTTGTCTGGAAAGATGGTATGCTACCACAATTTGTGGTACTTTGCCTGTATATGATCAGTTCTAAATATAATTATTCGGATTCAATGGGCGAAAGTTCTCTGATTGGATGGTGAGGATCACCCAGGTGGAGTGTTTTGGGAGTGGCTGCAGCTTCACCCAAGACGGTATGGCCCTTACTGTGGGTCGCACCTGATGTACATATTCTATATCCATGCCGTCCATTTATTTTTCTAGATCATTTTAGGTTATGAGCCCAAAAATGAAGCAGATCCAATTCTCAGGTGGACCATCCCATAGGAAACAGTGGTGATTGATCATTAATGAGCCACATAAGTTTTGGATCAAGCTGATATTTGTTGTTTCGGTTCATTCAGGTTTATGTGTCCTTATCAACAGGTTGGATGGCAAATAAACATTATGGTGAGCCCTAGAAAGTTTGTAACAGTATGGTGTTCAATCACCATTGTTTCCTATAGTATGATCCGCCTGAGATTTGGATCTTCTTCATTTTTTGGCTCATGCCCTAAAATGATCCGGCAAAACAGATGGACGGCGTGGGTATAGAATACATACATCAAGGTGGGCACCATGGTAAGCGTGCATGGTCTTGGGTGAGGCCGGGCCGCACCTAATCCGCTCCTGAGTGATTCTTGGTTAGGGTGTATTGGTGGTGGTGCTCAGGCAACATCATGCCGATGTAGTCAGATTGGTCAGGATGACTGTGTTGTACGGAAGCTCCCCATACAATCTCTCTGGGGGCTGTTTGGATATGGAAAATGGGAGTGGAATATGTTGTGATAGTTGTGGAGCATAGCTAGATAGCTGGAAATACTTTTTGAATCAGCAATCCGTGCATTTTATATGTCATTTAAATGCATGGACAATTCTCGTATCTTCACGGATCCATATCTCAAGTGGTAGACTGAGTGCAAAACAAGGTATTTTTTGTTTTTTAATCATAAAGCAAAGTAAATGAGGCATCATTATTATTCCAAGGTGTTTGTTTAAACAAGAACTGCAGCCCATAAATCAAGAATCAAATACATTCAAAGAGAACAAGAAAAAAAAAATGGTAATCATTACCATTTTTATAGTCATTTTTGGGTGAAACAAACCATGGTGGTAAATTTATTATTGCAGTAAAATATAAGTGGCGTCCAAACACATTACAAGAGAAGTAATTGTTATTCATTTTTAACCATTTACTGTTGTAATTGAAAAACCAAACACTCCACAATTAAATTGTACATGCATCCAAACGGCCCCTTTAATTTAGAGGCATATCCAAACAAAGCTTAATTACAAAAGCTCTAGCCTATTTGGGGTTTGAATTTCAAATCAACCATCCAAAGATTTTAACCCCATAAAACTCAATCACAGTAAATACTATCCATGATCATACATAAGGGAAAACAAGCCATCCTTATTGTCACACACATCATTTAAGAGAGAACATCACAGTCAGAAGCAGCATCACACACTTTTATTCATGTAGGTTGCGTTTGGATGCACTATTGAATTGAAT
The DNA here is from genome assembly GCA_030180095.1 of Magnolia changhungtana. Lineage (NCBI taxonomy): Eukaryota > Viridiplantae > Streptophyta > Magnoliopsida > Magnoliales > Magnoliaceae > Magnolia > Magnolia changhungtana. Next base: position 5,081,936 of record JASAUF010000122.1, read on the forward strand.
TGAATTGCAATAACTAACTCAATCCAAAATCTAGTCACCTTTCATGGTACTAATATTGAGAGAACACAATGGATATCGTGATTTGGTCATCTTTACTTAATCAAATTATAATATCACAATCCATTTCAATAAGGCATCCAAACACTACCTAACAAAACTACCTAATATGTAATTATCTTAATTCCCAAGCTCTTGTGTGCAAATCCCACAAGATTTTCAATCTCGCCATCATCGATGAATCCATCACCATTGGCGTCGGCGTCTCGGACTCCACGGCCACTCTTCCATGTACTGAACCACTTGCCGACACGGCGGATGGCGGCCCGGAGCTCGTCTTTGCTTATACGGCCGTCGCGGTTGGCGTCGAACTGCTTCAGCCACTCCTTGAATTCATCAATGGTCATCTCACTGTTGGATCGGGAGATGCCCCGGTGCTTGATGGCCATCTTTGATCACAATGCCAATCAAGTGGGCCACTAGAGAGAGGTGGTGGAGAATGATGAATTCTTATCTAGTTTACTGTGACTTTATATGTTGTTTTCAAGTGGGAATCGTATAAAAGTGGACCCCACGTTCATGAAAATTTAAATAAAGAGAATTTCAGATAGCTTTTGTGGGAGTCTTTACAGCACACGAGCTAAATACCTGGGTCTAGGTCTAACCCAGGGAAGTGGACGCGGATTGGATACTGACTGGTTGAGTAGCCAGACTCGCTACTGAAGTGACGTCGTGAAGTTCTGTGGGCCCCACCATGATGTATGTGTTGCATCCATGCTGTCCATACATTTAGAGAGATTATTTTAGGGCATGGTCCAAAAAATGAGGTAGATCCAAGGCTGGGGTGGATCCCACAACAGAAAACAGTGGGGAGAGTGATGCCCACCGTTGAAACCTTCCAAAGGCCCACCACGGTGTTTATTTGAGATCCAGTTCATGTGTTGACGCAGACATGAAAGAAGTGACGCAGACATGAAAGAAGGGAAAACACAAATATTAGCTTGATCGAAAACTTTTGTGACCCTTTGAACTTTTTAACGGTGGGCATCACTCTCCCCACTATTTTATGTGGTTGGGTCCTCTCATCTTACTCATTCTTTGTATCACCCCTTGATATGATCTCTCCGAATGGATGGACGGTGTGGATAAAAAACATATATCATGGTGAGGCCTGGGTGACGTCACTTCAACCTGTCGCGTCCCAGGGTGTGACGTCACCAAGCTCTATAGGTTCCACCATGATGTCTCCAAATGTTTTGTATCCATACTGTTAATACATTTGGAGAGATCATTTTAGGGCATGGTCTGAAAAATGAGGCAGATCTAAGGACCCTACCACCACAGAAAACAGTGGGAGAGTGACGACTAGTGTTAAAACCTTCCAAAGGCCCACCGTGATGTTTATTTGAGATCCAACCTATTCATGTGTTAACACAGGCATGAAAGAAGGGAAAACTCAAATACCAGCTTTATCGGAAACTTTTGTGGCCCTTGGAACTTTTTAATGGTGGGCGTCACTCTCCCTACTGTTTTTTGTGGTGAGGTCCACTCGAAATTTGGATCTGACTCATTCTTTGGATCATGCCGTAATATGATCTCTCCAAGTGGATTGACGGTGCGGATACAAAATATACATCATAGTTGGGCCTATAGAACTTGGTGACGTCACTTCAGTAGCGAGTCTCGCTACCCAACCTGTCAGTATTTAATCCGCGTCCAGTGGATTAGGTGTGGCCTCCGCCTTACCCAAGAACGTGCGGCCCACCTTGATTTATATATTCTATATCCACTCCATTCATCCATCTTGCCAGATCATTTTAGGCCATGAACCCAAAAATTAAACAGATCCAAATCTCAGGTGGACCATACTAAAGTAAACAGTGGGGATTAAATGCCTTACCATTAAAAACTTCCTCAGGCCCACCATAATGTTTATTTTCCATCCAACCTATTGATAAGTTCATACAAACCTCGATGAAGGAAAAAAAAAAATAATAACAACAAATATTAGCTACATCAGGTCGGGTTGGGTCAACCCACGACTCTTCATGCCTGGTTGCGCTTGGGTTTACCTTCAACCCGGCTCAACCCAACCTGCCCGAGTTACAACCCTAACAATAAGATTAGCCCAGACCATAGCCAGTTAGCCGAATGAAAGCCCAGGTCCATCCCAATTACTTAGTAGGACCCTAAGGCCTTGGAAGGCCGGACCAGTACCGACCCATCCGTTTTGCCACCCTCCAAAAGAACAGGGAATGCTATTTGCATCTCACGTGTACCAACATGGTGTACGTGTTCAAGATCTGAGATGTCCATCAGGTAGGCCCGATTGTAGATTCGCCATGGCCCAAAAGTGAGGCAGTTCCGCTCATTAGGTGGGCCAAACATGCGTGTTGAATATGGACCATTGGTTAGCCGTGAATGAGTGGGCCACCCGATGAATTGAGTTCAATGGTTTTCACGCTAGGGGATATAAATGGTGGGCCCCATCTGATGAAATCTCGAATCTATTGTAAACGTGGGCACTTTGGCGATCTGCGTGTAGACTTCTCACGAGGGAATATGTTCTTCGACTCACAGCCTACCAAATTAATTATATTATTTTAAGGGGAGTCATTTATACTCTGGCAGAGTGCGATGCTTGATACTCAGGCACTCAGAAATTTACATGCAGCATATATTAAGTCAAATTAAATAAAATGAATTGTGGAACACTATTGCTAAGCCACAATCCCCAAAATCAGATTGATTGAACAATCCTAGCCTCTGATTGGTGGATACTTGTTTGTTGAAACAGGATCATTGGATACATTTCATTTTAAACCGTCCAATAAAATGACCACCAATCTTACAGTCACGTAATCAAATAAGAGCAATTTTTTTTGGTCTGTGATGCATATAAAATAGGATCCATAATGTGGACAATTTCATTTGAATTATACATATGCCGCGTATGCAATTTCTGAGTGCCTGCGTATCATCGATCGCCTCCGACAGAGTACCAAAATTTCTCCGAACGCGGATTGCATATTGACTGCTACTGGACCGTGCTCGGTGGGCCCCACCAGGATGTATGTATTTTATCCACGCCGTCCATCCATTTTTCTAACTCGTTTTATGGCATGATACAAAAAATAAGGCAGATCCAAATATCAAGTAGACCACACCACGGGAAAACAGTGGTAATTGAACGCCTACCATTAAAAACTTCCTATGATCAACTGTAATATTTATTTTCCATCCAACCTGTTGATTACATCACAAAGACCTGGATGAAGGAAAAACACAAATATCAGCTTGATCCAAAACTTTTGTGCACCCAAGAAGTTTTTAAAGGTGAGTGTTCAATCACTTCGTTTACCTGTGGTGCGGTCCACTTGAGATTTAGATCTGCCTCGTTATTGGCTCTATTCCTAAAATGAGCTGGAAAAATGGATGGACGGCGTGGATAAAACACTTACATCGTAGTGGAGCCCACATAGCGCCGTCCAGTAGCAACTCCCTACTGGCAATGTCAGTATCGCAATCCCCGTCCAAAATTTCATATTTTGCAGCACGCTGTCAGCAGGATGACGTATTGGAAAACTCATTTTTTCCCACAGAATCTTAGATATTATTATTTTTATCCCAAAAAGTAAATTTCACGTGTAGAAAATTTGGACCGTTGAATCTACCCTCACGTGGATGGACTGTTTAGAAACTGTACACGTGGTCCAATTAATTAAAATTCCTCGGAGAATTGGATTTTACCAAACAGTACCTCCACTGGCACTGACCGACATTCCCGAGCTGTATTTTTAAAGAAGGGAAATTACATTGCTGCGCTCTTGCTTTTTATTTGCATCAAAGTGGAAAATTGATTTTTCGTGGGGCCATGTAGTATGTATCTTACATCCAACCCGTCCAATAGATGTTGGCCAACATTATTATTATTAGAGAAACTAAAAATAATGGTGGATCCAACTGAAATGTGAGACAATTCATAAAAAAATAATGTCCACCGTTCAAAATATCCCAATTCAAGTGTAGCCAATCTGATAATCTGATTGAACAGATGCTTTGTTGATATCACCATCGTTATGTGATGCATTAGTTTAACAAGTTGGATGTTATACAGATACCACGTGTGCCCATAAATCCTAAGTGTCACTGCTTTTTAAAGAAAATAATTAAATAAGGGCATTTTTATAATTTCATCGCCTAATTCTCGGTAAAACATGGATTCCTTGAGAATTTTTCTACATTTGGGGTAAATGCGTAACATAGATTCCTTGAGAATTTTTCTACATTTGGGGTAAATGCATAACATAGATTCCTTGAGAATTTTTAGTTTGATCTTGGGTAAATGCATGTAACTGACGTAATAGAGGATAAAAGGACAACCATCAGACGGCTAACAACCATCAGACAGGTAGGGTGCTTGGAAGATCCAGGGCAAAAATTTGTGGGCCTACCATTATGTATGTGTTTTTTCAGACGTCCATTAATTTTTCCATATCATTTTAGTGTATGAGCCTAAAAATGAGGTATATCCAAAGCTAAGTAGACCACATCACATAAAACAGTGGGGATTGAATACTTGCCGTTGAAAACTACTCTGGGTTGTAAAAGTTTTATACCTGTGTTTTCATTTCATACGTTTCTTTCTTTCTTTTTTTTTCTTTTTCGAGAGATGTTAAATTAACATCACGGAGGGGCCTAGAAAGGTTTCAACAGGCGTCTTTATGGTATTGTCCACTCATTTCTAAGCTCCTGCCCGGCAAAATGTAATGGACGGCGTGGATAAACCACATAAATCATGGTTAGCCTCACAAATTTTTTCCCTGCGTAGACTCTGTCCAGTCTATGTTACTGAGTAAACTCTGTGGGGTCCACTGTTATTTATTTATTTTATCCACTCCATTCGTCAATTTTAACAAATAATTTTAGGGCTTGAGCCCAAAAAGGAAGAATGCCTAAGAAGCTTTGGATCAAGATGATGTTTGTGGTTTCTTTTCATCCGTGTCTTTATTATATTATAAACAGGTTAGATGACAAATAAACATTACTGTGGGCCATATGAAGATTTCAACGGTGGAAATTATTATTCCACATTGTTTCCTATGGCATGGTCCACTTGAGCTTTGGATTTATTTCAATTTTGAGATCAACCTCTAATATTAGCAGGAAAAATGGAAGGAGGGTGTGGACAAACCACATACATTTATAGTGGCCCTAGCTTAGTTTACTCGAGTAGGCAATACGATTTCGTGCTATCTAGGCTCCCGAGGAATTTCCAACTGTAAGAGTCACCTTTTACCCACTGTCCTTTTCAAACGCTCCCAAACTCTACTTTAACAAACTAAACCATTATGTACGGACACACTATTTTCGGACGCGAATGCACTTGCGATCGGATAATTGTACCGTCCAATCTGTAGACCTATAGCTACGAATTATAACCGTAGCTATTTCTAGTCTACTCAAGGCTTGTCACTCCAGTGCGACGCTACTAATAGTTACCGTTATAATCCGTAGCTTTATATCTACAATATGGACCGGTACAGCCTGCTGAATGCAAGGGTATTTACGTCTGAAAATAATGCGTCCGTACATAATAGTTTAGTTTGGGAAAGTAAAGTTTGAGAGCGCTTGATAAAGACGGTGGGTAAAAGATGGGCTTTGCAGTCGGAAATTTCTCGCATCTTACTGTGAGGGTTGGCAGGAAATATCCGGAGCGGATAAGGTGTTGGGTGTTACCCTTACGGTGGGGCCCACCTTGATGATGTTCTGTTTATCCACGCCATCCATCCGTTTTTTCCATTTTATTTTCGAACATGGTATTGAAAATTAAGCAAATCCAAATCTCAGATGGACCACCGCAGGAAACAGTAGCAATGGAACGCCTACCATTAAGACTTCTTAGGACCCATCATAATGTTTATTTGTTATCCCACCTGTTGATAAGGTCAATAAGACCTAGATGAAGGGAAAATATAAATATTATCTTGATCCAAAACTTTTGTGGCCTGTTAAGGGCCCGTTTGGCCGGTCGGATTGGAAGGGATTGGATAGTATTAGAAGGGATTGGAAGTTAAATCCCGGGATAGGCCAGGCGTGCCAAACAGAGAGTCGGTGATCTGATCTGATCCAATCCCATGGGTCTCGAGGCAATTCACTGACAACACCATCATTACCTTTAAATCCCATCCAATCCACCTTAATCCATTCAAATTTGCCTGAGAGGTGTTTGGTTTGAGGGATTGGAAGGGATGAGAAAGTTTAATCCCGGGATTGGCAGGTCGTGCCAGACAGACTGGATATAAGGGATATAGCAATCCCATGTATCTCAAGACAATCCACTGACAACACCATCATTACCTAGAAATCCATGTCATCCACCCTAAAACCATTCAATCCCTATCAATCCACCCGGCCAAACGGGCCCTAAATGTTTTTAATGGCCTTTCACCACTGTTTCCAGTAGTATGGTCCACCTGAAATTTGGATAAGCTTAATTTTTAGGATAACAGCCTAAAATGAGCTAGAAAAACGGATGGATGATCTGGATATACAACACATTCATCAAGGTGGGTCCTACACGGTAAGGTAACGCCCACTAAGGTGTTACATCGTACATCCTATTACCTCCGACTTCCACAAATCAAACAAGCCTGTCATTTTTATTCTCGTATCTTTGGAAACTCCAACCAAGTATTTGATCTGGACCATCCATCAGTTGGCCATATTACAAAAATCAATTGGACGATCCTACCCACATTCAAGGACTTCTGCCAAGTTGGTATCGATCCCTAGTAGGGGTGGCTAACATGGAGTGTGTGTACTGACGAGCTAACCAAAAAAAAAAAAGGACTTCTGCCAAGTGGAAGTGGTGCGTTGGCTGACTTCTTTTAACGGTCCATTTTTATTCATTAAGAGAGAAGTTATTTGATACTCTGGTTATTTCTTTAAGGTGTGATGTTTGATACGCAGTCTCTCAAAAATTATACACGTGTCATATGTTAAATAAAATTACACCGTCTAATGCAACCCTAAGTAACTAACTTATAGTCCCAAAAATTAGATTGGTCGAACAATCTTAATCTCTGATTAGTGGACACTTTTTCGCTGAAATGGGACCGTTGGATATTTTTAATTTCAACCGTCCAATAAATGTCCACCAATCCGATAGTTAAATAATCTAAGTTATTTTTTGCTTATGATACATCTAAACATGACCCATACTTAGAACTGGACCGTTTAATTATTAGTAAAACCACCATGGCATGGTACACATTGCATACGTGTGGTGATGCAGACAATCTAAATCACGGGGCCTATGATGGATGGAGCAGACATAAGTCATAGAATCACACCCCTCGTGCGATCTTAACCGTCCGACTTAACCCATTGATTCTGGATTGCTGACCATTTTCTGATGACCACCAACTGAAGGTCAATGCGATTTTTGAGCTACGCTCCATCTATTAAACGGTCCCAAAAATTCGACGGTCTGAATGAGAGGAATGCTACATGCATCATGCCCTCTCATATACGAAAAGCAAATGCTGTATGACATTCTGGCCGTTCATCTGTTGGGACTGCTGCATGCGGATTATACCCTCCAAAAGCCATCTTCATCCAATGATCCTAGCCGTTGGTTGGAGAACATTCGCCATTGAATGTCAACTGTTGTCAGGCTAGAAAATGGGTTTGGACTAAAAAAGAAGACCCATTTAATAAATGGGTCAGGCTTGGGAAGCCAACCCATCCAACCGAAAACCATTTCATGATACTTAAAAATGGTAATGGAAAGTTTGAGGTTTGTTTCTTCCGCATATCCACATATGGGCACGTATGCAAATATGAAACACGTGCGTGCGTTGTGAGCTTTCCATAAGTTTGGAATTTAACAAGCCAGGCTCAGGTTACCTTTGACATGGGCCCAACCTGACCCATTGCCACCCTTAGGGACAATGAAGAGTCAACGGATCCTCCAAACCATGGTTTTAAGACGAAAACATCCGAGTCGACTTGGATTCCGTCGGACCCGATCCAGCCATGGTTTTAACACTAACACATCCGAGTCGACTTGGATTTGATCGGACCCATCCAGCTCAGCAACTGGTTCACCGCCAAATCAGTGTGCGTGTGTGCATACAGGCTCATCATTTCAATGGAACATGGACCCAGGTCCTAGGGGCCTGTTTGGGGGGAACAACCCCAGTAATATTGTACAACTGGTGCCCTCTCAAAAGGAGACCCGAACTGCTTTTCGAGAAAAATGAGTTGATAGTCTTCACACACCTGTCCCCACACATGCCAATTGATGGCACATGTGTGGAATCCAAATCGTCCATCAGATGCACCATGTTGTGAAACCTCCAAAACCATGAAATCCTGCTTCTCCATTCTGGGTCGACCGCCGTAAATGGAGAAATTGGAATCTCCATATCATATTCCCATGCCCCATATTTAAATAATAATAAAAACGTGTCCACCGCGACAGACCAACATAGCTAAGATTCTGAAAATCTAAAATAAACAATATTATCTTAATATTATGGTGAGATTTTCAAAATATAAGAAGATTTTAAAATATTGTGTTTTTATCTTGATATTATTGGAATATTAACACAAATATTTAAAGGAATTTGTTATATATAAATATATATTTAAAATTTAACTTTAACTATTAATTATTAAAAAATATTTTAAATATTCCTAATTTTGGTCAGAAATTTCTGATAATAATATCCTGATAAAAACCTCAAAATATTTGAAAATCTTCCAAGAAGTTGCCAATAATGAGATTTGTCAAAATGCACTGAAATGTGAATTCCGTGGCTGACACCCTTGCAAATGAGTCTTGGGTCTCTGCTTGTATATCAGGTTTTTTATGTCTGTTTCCTTTTTAATAAAATAGCTATCCATCAAAAGAATTTTAAATGTGGCCTACCCAATGACTGGACCACCAGGGCTGTTCATGGTGACACACCTGATGAATGGCTCATCTCATAAACACGTCCCCTACTTCAGCAAGAGGGCCAAATCACCATTTCTATCTCTCCTGGAGCAAGCTTACCTCAGCATTTCTCTTTCTTTTATTCTCAGTTTTCCTTCTCTTCTTTTCAGGACCATCCAATCACAAAATCTGGGGAAGACATAGCAAATGCTGCATAAAATGGTGCATTGCACATTCATCATCGTTACTGTGATTGAAAAAAATCACCTCTCTATATCTTGCCTCATGCAATAAATTTTTTTATTTTTTATTTTTAAATGTAATGGCCCAGATGTAAATTAGCAAGAAAAAAGGGAGTTACAGAACTAATAAAAAGTGACTTGCTCATCACCAGCATGATGGGTCAGAGCGGTTTTCCGTTGTCTAGATCCTCCATCACTTCAATATCCTTCCGTGCTGTTATTTTCTGAACATATCCTGCACAGATAAAAACGGCTGTGCCACTTCAGGGGAAAGTACTCAGAACTCAAAAACAAGAAATTCAAAAGTTGGCCAAAAAAAAATGCAGGTGAACTAGAAATAATTTATTGTCCACGTTAATCGTGGTTTGAAGATTCATCCAAGTCAGACTCAGTTGGACCTGGGGTCATGTCGAAACCGTGCATCTTGCGGGGTGGGATAGACTCCAGTTGATTCAGGCCGACTCGATGAGTGAGAGAGTTGACCAAGAGTTGGGTGAGTCAGTTTAGTGTGAATTGGCTTGTCTTGAGCCCTTCACATTTTTTTCTTCCATTTTCAACTCCAAATCTGAAATCTAGGTTATCGAAGTGTCTAGAGATGATTCAAGAGCCTCCCATGTTTATCAATTTTGATAAAAAAATATTTATTGAAAAACCAATCAGATACCCATTCGGCATTTCAACACAATGAATTGATGTTTATTGCATTCAGATATTAACTAGATTTAATCCTAAAATTAGCCCAACTATCCTTTTTTTCCGTCTCTGTTTGTGTTTTTTTGTGTGTGTGTTGCTTGTATTTTGAGAAAAGGAGGGACAAATCATCCTGACTTGTCCGGTATGACTCGACTCAAGACAAAATAAGTTGGTTGGATTCTCTAAAACCATGATTTGAACACAGCAACCGAATCTCCTATGAACAAAAAAGTTCAAAAAAGAAAGAAAGAAAAGTCCTATGAACAATAACTCCACCTATCAATGCACCAGCTGGTGGCCCCCAGTCTGGGCACAGGAGAAGCAATGTCAAGTCAGCAGCTTGTCATCCAACTTTGGCCAAGCAACCATGAGAATTCCAGTTTCGAATCTGACTGGGGAAACAGGATTTGTAAAACTGACACCTAATAGCTGGAACAAGGCTATGATGATAATGATTAGCACTCGAAGATTTATCAATAACCTAAGAAATGCACCTCAGGTATGCCCACACCAGACAGGAAAGTGTAGAAAGATTTCAGACTCCCATCATCCGTACTTTCATCAAATAAACATTCCAATCACTATCGCTATCTTATATGATTCATACAAAAGAAGAGCATAGATTCATTTTGATTGAGATGAGATAAATGAGACTTCCTCCACTGCCTTAAAACCTCAGGTGCTGCCTGTCAAAAAGTGCGGAGCCCCAAAAGTTCACACAATCAGAGCCTGTTTGGACAGACCCTCTGAAGGGGTGTTTGAGGCCTAAATGCCATTTTGATCCAAACAGCAATTGATGGTGTGCATTTGGATGCACTTTGTAAACCCTGTCTCAACTCCCGCTCAACAAAATAGGACCTAAAATTCCAACTTGGCAAAAAAATAAAATCCAATAGGTTATTGCCGAGATGACTGAAAAAGCAGGCTTCGAACCATTGTTTACATCAATTTTGCAGAATGATATCACAAGACTGGGATTTGTTGCAAGAAGAAGAGAAGGGAACGCAAAGTTGACAATTTCACCATTCATTAATCATTTTAAACTTTTCCAATACAATATAACGTGTAATACATAGCTTCCTTGTAGTGTTTGATATATTTTGGATGTTTGATGAATAAAGATGCTTTGATTGATGAATGCTGTGAATAAACGGTGGCCAAATTAATAAGTGACTCATTTGATCCTGTTCATTCAATCAAGTCGACTAATGTATAACTTCTGGGGTTTGATACAAAGAACCCAAGAGAACGATATGCCAATTAATGCCCATTCAGAGAAGGTTGTACAGAAATATCCGAAACTAACATGGTCAAATCTGTGAAACCGGAATTAGCCAATCACGATTAGGCTGGTGAAAGCAGACCATGGCAAACCTGCTTCCTACCTAATAAAATTTCCAGCTCTGGGATTCACCCTAGAGTTGAATGATCTATTCTTTCCTAGCACTTTCTACAAATGACTGAGCTCCCTTTTGGGGCAGATATCTCATCCACTTCCCTTTAATAAAATCTCAGTTATCTTTCAAAAGAAAAAGGACCAAGCTCAACTCCGGGGCATACACAACCCTGATGGCATTAGTGAAGTTCCGAGTTTAATAGTGGTCAAATCTGTGAAACTGGAATTAGCCAATCACGATTAGGCTGGTGAAAGCAGACCATGGCAAACCTGCTTCCTACCTAATAAAATTTCCAACTCTGGGATTCACCCTAGAGCTGATTGATCTATCCTTTCCTAGCACTTACTACAAATGACTGAGCTCCCTTTTGGGGCAGATACCTCATCCACTTCCCTTTAATAAAATCTCAGTTATCTTTCAAAAGAAAAAGGACCAAGCTCAACTCTGGGGCACACACAACCCCGACGGCCTTAGTAAAGTTCCCAGCTTATAACAGCGTTTTTTACCCAAGTTCGGCATCTGGATGTTATTAAAAATTCTTTGGTTTCATGCTCTGTATGTGCCCCACATTTCAGGTCTAGAGGGAATGTCGTCCAAAACTATCTAGGCTTGGAAGGACCCTTTCACATATGGAGATATAAGACGTAAGTAACTTCATTAATTTGCATTCAAAAATTCCGTTTCTTTCATAAGCAGAGATCGGTGACTTGTCACAGAAGTTGATTCGTTGGATATGGGTGGGGACTGGGGAATCCCTGCTTCTGATTGAAGGTAGACTATTTGTGTGTGTGTTTTAAGTCTAGAAAAATCGAAATGTTAACAAGACCACTAAAAGTGCCAAACAGTTACTTCAGACTTCGCAGTTTTCACATTAAACAATCAGATAATTATGAAGTCATAAAAAAAAAATCACATACTCCCACACCATTAAAAAGAAATCAGTCTCATATTATTTTCTAGCTATGAGAGTAGTTGACTGTCAACATATGAGCATAGCTGAGTTTCAAGCTATGTCATCCTCCTCTTCCTTTCCCTTTGTATCCCTAAGAGGTTATCATTTTATTTTATTTTTTTGGTTTCTATAGGAGCAAAAAATTCATCATAACATACACCCACCCCTTAGTTATGTTTGGTACCTCCCACAATATGAAACAGTTATTCTTTCCAAACTCCTACTCATATTATACGCAAAAGAAAATGTAGTATCATTGTATTTTGCATCTCCAATCTTCTCTATATAAAGAGAAATTTCAAAATAAGTAGACCATGGGGGATAAATTTAGTTAGATGAACAATTTTTTCATTCCAGAGTTGGATCTAGTAAGAGCATTTGCCCCCAACCATCAGTTTGAAATTTCTGACAAATGAATCAGCCACCTCAGAATCTTCTCTAAGCTCAGAAAAGTTACCAAAAAGAAAGGCAAGCAGCTTTTATCTGTTTAGGAGTTTCTTTCTTTCATTCTTCTTTCTTGAAACTCTAAAAAATAGACCAAATATCAAGAAAACAAGGATTTTGAACTTCTGAGAGGAGAAAAGCGAAATGAAAATATTTGTGTACTGTGTAGTGTCCGACCCTCCAATCCTTAAAACAAGAGACTGAGTCGAATGACAATCCAATGTTTTAGGCCCAGCTTGAGCATTCAAAAAAGGAATGCAAACAACTCGATTGAGCGGGAAAAAAAAAATCAATGAAATCAAGTTCTAGAACAAGATTTTCTTGGGTTCTACTACAAACTGATTAGCACTTAAAACTTGGCTTGATTCTCAAATAAGTTCATTTGAGCCAGCAAGCCTTTCGAGTGCTCAAACGGCTTAGTAAACATTGCCCTCAGTCACCCCTTCATTGTACCTTAGTTTTCAAATCGTGGCGCCTGTTTAAACTGTAGTTGATCAAAGCGTGAAACCAAGTGGCAGTAAATTCGGGCGTGTGGAGAAGCATCTGGTTCAAGATGTTGGATGTATAAACAGCTAGGAAGTGGAACGTGACTCTGAAGCATGATTTGAAGGAGGAGCATTACTTGACTAGAAGGATCATGCAACTAAGGTTTAAACATATAGACACCTCTCTACGTTTTTTAAAATAGAAAATGATGCTATAATTCAATCGATTCACTAGTATATCAGCAGCCAGTACAAACACCAATGGCAATTTGATTGTTCACCGGAAATATGGAGAGGGAGGATATTAGAAATGGCATGACAACAGACAACATGAAATATCGAAATTCAAAATAAATACACTTGAAAGCCACATTTCTGATTCATTTCTTATCCAGTCCTTCCAAGATAGTACTTGGAAAAAGAAGAAGAAGAAGAAGAAGAAGAAGAAGAAGAAGAAACCAAGACAGTTGGACCACCCATCAAATGGTGGCACCCAAAAATTGCAAGTCCTAATATAGTATATTCAATTTTAAAATTGATGCTATTCATTTGAATCTCAAGGAAATCGAAGGACAAAAGCAGAAATCCAAAATGTGGAAATATGGTCAAACAAGGGAGCAGCTTCCATTCAATCTTTCTTTATTATTATTATTATTTTTTAATGCAAATGATAAAATAAACCTGGAAGAAAGCAAGATCATGAGAAATCATACAAACAAAACACACAGCCTCTCTGCTCCACTGACCAACAATGATAAGACACAAAATCCAATTCTTGTTATAAGAAATCAACTATGTCCAAATGCCCTTAAAAAGTAGAGACGAAAAGTAGCGCTATGCTCAGTGATGGAAGTATTAATAAACACAGAATTAGTAAATGACAAAAAATTTGCAAAAGGGGGGCAGCAATTAACTGCTGAGAACAATTTTCTTAAAGAGGTACACTTATCTATTAGCTACTCCAAGTGGAAACATTCATTTAGGTTAGTCATCTCTTTAGCCATTCCATAATAGAGTACTGGCAAGAGTGGCATACACACCTCTTCCAACATCCTCCGAAACTCCACAGCAACTCAAGAACCTTCTATGTTGGATGCAACATAGACTTGATGTTGGATGAGCAACTCCGAGAGAAGTCTTGTAGACCACGTCAGGACGCATGGCTTAAATTTGAAGGATGGGGTCTTAGATACGTTCAAGTGGTTTTGTTGTATATCATTGCATTTCCAAGCTCGAGAGATGCCACATACCATTTAGCTCATGTGTTTTCCTTTTTTACTTTTTTACTTTTTTTCTTTCATTTTGTTATTGATGGTAGAGGAAAAGAACACAAACTAAAAAACATTCGGTAAGGGATGTTTGGATGCATAATTGCATTGAATTGTGAACACTCAATTCAATCAAGAGCAAATCCTGAAAACACATTGATCCCACCTATTACTCGCAATGAGCAAGTAGCCCGAAATGCATTTACATTCCCTTGAAGTCCAATTTGAGAGTAACGAAATCGCAATTTGGAGCCAGGTCTCATAATACAAATACTAAGCTAATTACATTTTGGTCATGTCCAAACTTTTCACTGGAATTCAACTCAACGGTGCATCCAAACGCATTCTAATGTAAGGGGAAAAAGAAGAGACAAAATCAAAGAATGAGGAGGAAAATGCATACCTAATCCAAGACAGGGGATGCATTTGCAGATAGTCTCACGGCCCCTTTTATTGTAATAGCTGACAAATCCTGACCCTTGACAACTTCTACATTTCCCCGTCCACTCGTACACCACTTCCTTACAATCCTAAAACCCTCACACGAATTCCAAAGAAAATCAATTCGAAGAAATGAGAAATTCAACGCTATGCAAGAAACAGGGGTTGGAGAATTACCTCTACTACGGGATCGCATTGTAACCGTCGGTCAATCTCCTCCGGCGAGACCGGTTTGGAGTCTGGGTACGTCATCGGGAGGGGCAATGCATCGGCGTCGTCGGCGAGGTAGCTCTCTCTGTCACGTGACCATCTCTTCTCCTTGGCTTTGGGGGTCCGGACGACCGCGGCCCGCCTGGAGCCGTCGGGGCTCCCATCTGAGTCTTGCGTGAGACGGATGCCGCCGCTGGGAGCCTCGATGGACGACGCGGATTGAAACCAGCCGGGGGAGGGGGAGGGCGAGGGGGAGGTGGGACCCACAGGGAGGTCTGCAGCACGGCAGGCGAGAGATGGAGGCGAGGGCTTGTACGGGAGTCGGAGAAACGAGCTAGGGTTTGTGAAAAGCAACATCCGTTGGTTAGGGTTTCAAGAGGCGGAGAGAGAGAGACGGGCCATCTTCTCTTTTCTTCAAACGGCTGGGATTTCGCCTCTGTGAAGAGAGAAAGGAATGAGAATTAAGGAGAAAAAATGAGAATGTGGCTTGGATGCTTTGGGGAGAGAGTTCTCTGCCTGCTTCCAAGCTTTTCGAATTTTACAGTAGAGTTCGTTTCGCATCCGTCGCGGGTTAGGCTCCAGCGTGTATCGCTGGGGCCCGCGTGCTGAGATTGTCCTGTGATTTTAACTGTCCATCTTCTCTTTACAATCATAAATAATCTATTATCCCATAATCACCCGTGACAGATGCTTCCGGACTTTTATTTTTAGAAAATCTTCTTTTTCATTGTTCTAAATTCATCAAGAGATAGTGATGGACCCAATCATTTATTAAGAGTAATTTTGTTATGGTGCGTCCGTGTAGTATAGAGTCCACAATATGAACGGTTACGATCATTCTAATACTCAGCATGTGGGTCCCAATCAGCGGCGACAAACGATGTAATCTAAGTCGCAACAGAGGCAAAACGCACTCTTACCGGTTTTTCTGGCTAGACGACCGTTTTCTGAAATAGTGTGTTTTTGACGGGGAACGAGCCCACCGTACCGTAGCAACCGTACTGGTGTGGATTTTCACATATGGATTACATTTTAGCGCCGATCTGAACCGTTCATATTTTAGATTCTACGCTATAGTGCCATCCCAAGAAATATATGTTAAACTGATGATTGTCTATGCAGATGAATCTGGAAGTTCAAAAATAAAGTTTGAATTTTGAATGTGATAAGTGTCTTTGAACATTGAAGACTGAGTTTGAACGGCTCATGTTCAAAGGTTAGGATCATCAATGAAGCACGATTATGAGTTGATAACTTCTATCAGGCAGCAATGAGATCATGAACGGTTAGGATCATCGTCTAAGATTCAATTAGGGGTGCAACCCACTCCGTAGGTAGCATGTCACGTCCGTACCACCCAAGAGCCACGTGGGCGGCAACTTGCATCAGATTCACCACGTCCATTAGATGCTATTCCTCATGTTGATCCTGGAACACAAAAATCAGGCTGATTGAAAGTCCAGGTGGGCCACACTATAGGGAATAGATGGGGCAGGACAACCACCGTTAACTGTGAGTGGGGCCCACCTGGTGTTTCTATGCCATCCAACCAGACAGATTGAAATCTCAGGTGGGCCGCACTACAGGGAAGAGGGACACCCTCCATTAGCTGTATGTGGGTCCACCTGGTGTTTATGTGGCATTCAATACATTCATCGCACTCGACTCACCGGATAGGAAGCACCAAAAAGTCACGCTCTTCAAAACCCCAACGTGGATTTAGCTTAAGCGAGAGAAAAAACAAAAGTCCCGTTCGCACCATCATCCGAACCCTTTGTAAGAACGGCGCAAGCGTGACTCGCGAAGGCCACCCGAGAGCCACGTGGGCGGAAACGTGCATCAGATCCACTCCGTCCATCAGATGCGATTCCTCGTGTTGATCTTGGAACAGAAAAATCAGGCCGATTGAAAGCCCAGGTAGGCCACACTACACGGAACAGATGGGGCAGGGACAGCCACCATTAACTGTGTGTGGCCCACCTGTGTTTATATGCCATCCAATCAAGCCGATTGAAACCTCAGGTTCCCATTCGACGGGCGCGGATTGAGTACTACCGCCCACCAGGACCCAGCTAGAGACGGACGGTCCTGTCAGGGCTCTGTGGGGCCCACCGTGGTGTATGTGTTTGATTCACGCCGTTCATCCGTTTTGACAGATCATTTTAGAGTAGGAACCCTAAAAGGAAGCAGATCGCGATTAAGCACTGGCCAGATAGAAACGGACGGTCCTGTCGGGGCTCCGTGGGGTCCACCGTGATGTATGTGTTTTATCGACGCCGTTCATCCGTTTTGAGAGATCATTTTAGGATACGAGCCAAAAAAGGAAGCAGATCAAAGGTTTGAGTGGACCACACCAAAGGAAGCTGAGAAAATAAAAATAGAAACGCGCCAGGTAGGGGTCGAACCTACGACTTTCTGCTTAGGAAACAGACGCTCTATCCACTGAGCTACAGGCGCTTGTTATGATGTATATTGTAATTTTGAAATAAAACTTAAATATCTCATGTGGGGTCCACTTCCACCATGCGATCGAGTTCTATTGATGACTGAATTTGCTTATAACAATCACTTAACCTATAAACTAGATTATCACCATTTGAGTTAGTATTGGGAATGAAGCTAAGACAATCCATTAATTTGATTACCCTATGTACAACAAAGTGAGGAGGCCAAAATATTTTCTTAACATATGCATGACATTCGTGAAAAGGTAAGAATAGAGGTGGGCATGGACAACCTGATCCGGCTAACTCGACTTGAACCGAATGGGTGAGTCGATCCGAACCGAGCAAGCTTCACCCAATCTAAACTCAAACTGAGTCGAGTTCGAGTTACCCATTAATTCAATCTGACTTGACCTGAAACTCAATCCGTTAGACTTGACTCAATCCGAAACTCAACTCGACCCAACTCTCAACCCTACCCCCTGACCCGATCCCAACCTCTCTCTCTCCCTCCCTCATCCTCTTCCTCTTCCAAGCCAAGCAACCACCCACCACCATCACCCTCCTCCTCCTCCTCCTCTCTCTCTCCACATCCTCCTCCCTCCCTCCCTCCCTCCCTCCTCCCTCCCTCATCCTCATCCTCATCATCTTCCTCTTCCTCTTCCAAGCCCATCAACCACCACCTCGTCTTCCTCTTCCAAGCCCAGAACCACCCACCACCATCACCCTCCCTCCTCCTCCTCTCTCTCTCCTCTTCACTCCCTCCCTCCCTCCCTCCCTCCCTCCCTCATCCTCCTCCTCTTCCTCTTCCAAGCCTAACAACCACCCACCACCATCACCCTCCTCCTCCTCCTCTCTCTCCTCTCCACTCCCTCCCTCCCTCATCTCTCAATCTGACTCGGTGCCAACTCGACCCGACTTTGTACTTCTAATCAGATTAGACTCGGTCCAAATTAGTCCAAGCCAAACCGAACTCGGATCGAGTTAGGCATGCTAGACTCGGTATCGAGTTCGGGTCAGGCCTATTTCAAAACCGAATCGAGTCGAGTCAACCCTAACTCAGTCCGACTCGAATCGATGCCTTGCTCTAGGTAAGAAGGAAGATGACAATTAGCAATGAAAGATACAAGATGCAAGCTGATTTGCATGGACGCTTCATGGAATTCAAGAGAGTTGTGTGCAAGTGGTGGACATTTTCAAGCTATTTTAATGGATCAAGCAACAAAAGGAGGCCGCTCCATAGGAGTGTGACCTGCTAAACTATTATGCCATGAATTACCTCAAGGGAGATGATGCACCTGAGGTAAAGTAATTGGAGCATAGGCCGACCCGTCTTATGATCATAGTGGATTCTATGTAAACATCATAGTGGGCCACCTGAGACTAGCTTAATGTCCTCTCACCATTTAAAAATGGATTTCTCGGTGAATTTACTAGAGACAGTGAAAAGATGCTTTTTCCTCCTGATTACTTTTTCTTTTTCCATATTACAGCGGGTTAGTTCCTTTTATTCCTAAATCTCTCACTGGTAGGGGAGGGAGGGACAAAGAGAGTTGCAGAGGAAATGTGAATGTATTTTTTTTTTTTTAAAGGGAGTTCCTCTCAACGGTTTAATTTAGAGCTGTTGGGAGGATTTGGATTGGAAATCCTAACTTCTCTTGAGGATTGCAAAGCCCCTCATCGAGGTTATTTCTAACCACTTGAATTTGGAATCCCTCACTTAATCCATACTGTTAAACAACAGTTGGATTCAGAATACCCTCCAATACTTTTAAATCCACGGTGCGAAACGACTCCTAAGGGTGACAATAGGTACTTGAGCCCACCCGACATAAGTTGGGTATGGTGTAACTAAAGGAGTGATTTTTAAAAAAATAGAAAAATAAAAATTGCCATATCGTATAATTGTTTGTATTTTTCATTGAGCATAGCTTTGAATTTTATAGGAAGAATGACCTTGAAAGAGAAGATAATAAAGAAATCATATCTATCAAAAACTAATTATATCCTAATCAAATCTTGACATAAAAGGAAAATAAATAAAATTGAACATATCGAAATCATATTATTCCTAATACTCCCTCTCAAGTTGGTGCGTGGAGATTCGTAATGCCTAACTTACTAAGTAGAATATGAAATTGGTCACATCCAAGAGCTTTGGTGAAGATGTCCATAAGATGTAGACATAAGAAGTATTGATAATCTAGAAGTGATCTTATCACAGACACGATAACAATCAATATCGATATGTTTGGTCCATTTATAAAAATTTGGATTGGTAGCTCTGTGAAGAATAACTTAATTGTTATAATAGAGGTGCATGGGCAGGAGATGTTGAACATCTAGATCTCGGAGGAGCATTTTGACCCAAGTGAGTTCACAGGCAACATTGGCCATGGTGTGGTACCTAGCTTTGGTATATGACCTGGAGACAATGGTCTGTTTTTTTATTTTTTAAGATATAATACTGCTCCTAAGCATTGTAAAGTAACTCGTAGTAGATCAATGGGTCTTGGGGCATCTGGCTCAGTTAGAATCATAATAAATTGATAGTTGGAAGGAGCTAGTTGAGAGCAAAAGGATGCCCTTGTCGGGAGAAGATTTGAGATATCAAAACACTTGAATAGCTATATCATGATGGGGTTGGCATGGAGTGTGCATAAATTGGCTGGGAATGTCGATAGTATAAACAATGTCGGGTCGAATGATGGTTAAGTATGCGAGGCATTCAATAAGTTGTTAATATATGAGAGAATTTGGAAGAAGAGTGTCAAGTTCATCGATCTGACGTAAATTTGGTTCAATAAGCATATAAAGTTTGTATGAACTCTATAGATAATGAGAGATTGGCTAACATGTGAGCAGAGACTCCACTGTCTGTGATCCAAGTAATGGAAGAAGAAATGGCAGAGTTACAAGAGAGTGGTGAAGTACCAACAAAGTTGGATGTATGGTGTGATGTTTCTATTAAAAAAAAATAGATATAAAAAATTGAAATATGAGAGCTTGGAGATGATCAACTGAGGTCTTGTAAAAAATAGGTGGAATGTGAGTCACAAATAACATGGCATTGATCAGAAAATGATGAGGTACTAGATGTTGGATCGAAGCACAACAATTGGCCAGCGATCAATCCATGAGATCTATAAGGAGCAAAAAAGGGACCCCATAGAACAACACAACAATGCCAACACATGACCCATAAACATCCAACAACTTAACGACAAAACATGGTGGGCCATGCAACAGAAAAAAATGTTCAACAAGTCTGCACTTTTTTTTTTTTACACACGCACACTCACCCCACAAACTCACACTAGTGGAATTTTACCACCTATGGATACTCGAACCCTTGACTGGGTGTTGAAACTCCTGAGAGTCTACCACCTATGCAAGTCTACACTTTAAACAGAAGAACTGTAATAGATTAGGCACATAATAAGGATCACTGATGACCAACGATCAAAGACCCACAAAATAATAACCCAGACAATGGCTAATCTATCAAACAAGTAGCATATTTATGTTAGCAATGGCCCACCAACATGTCAGCAAGATTAATGGCCCAACAACCATAAGTAGTTCACAGGCACCACAACATAGGCATGGATCCAACAATTCAGCAATGGCTGGCCCACCAATGTCAATAGTTAGATCAGGTCTGATTCAGTGTCAATAATAATCATGAACAATATCAACGTGGTCACATAAAGAATCAGATGGTGATCTATAATAAAATGGTGGCCCACAATCAACCAACAAATGGTTGAGATCTGGGAAATTCGGCGATGGCGAAGACGGAGCGGGTGAGTTCACAAGGATGGCGGCGGGTGGAGAGATCTCAGGCAGGAACGTTGTGCTTGAGCAATGGCAGTGGTAGGGGTTGTGGGTTCCTCAATAGTGGTGGGAGTAGATCGTGTTGGTGGGTTTAAGGGCCGTGAAATTGCATGGTGGAAGAAATAGTTTACCACGACATGTGGAGAAATTTGACGGAGCTATAGAATTATGACTATATCCTAGAGGGGGGTGATTAGGACCAATTTAAAATTCTTTACCTAAAAAACTAATTTACCAATTAAACTAACAAGACATTAATACTAAGGCTTTTAAGCCAATCATATAAACTATAAAAGATGCAACAATTAAGCAACTAATCTATAAATAAGATAATGATTTTGTATGTGAGATATGCTAATAACTATTCAGTATGTATCATACATCTAATCATGCATACATAATTAATAAATTAAATTCACAAGCATAATTAACAGTGTGCTCAAATGACAATCCCAAACGCAAGTATATATAGTGGTTTAGTTTCTCTACTCCACTCTCGGTGGACACGCTCTCCTCATGTGTACTGGTATTCACTGTCAGAGGTTTTAAATCGTTCACCTCTAACTTTTACAAGCGTATACTCTCGTCGGAGGCTTACACAAGGACTTGCAAATGTACACTCCCATTGGAGGCTTACAGAAAGACTTATCAAGCGTACACTCTCGTCGGAGGCCTACACAAGGACTTATACGTACTCACCCATGTTGGTGGTGATACGGTCCTACGCAAAAATCTACTCGAGTTTAAGTTACAAACTTTATAATCAATCCTTCACAAGGAAATAATATGTGGACTCTTACAAATGACAACCAACTTGTTGAATTGAGCCCATTTTTGCAACGCTTTGCTCGAGATGCTTCTTTAATACTCTCACGTACATGAATTAGCTTCTCAATTGCTCCCCCGATTGTTGATGTTAATGCTTCAACTCCTACAAACTTTTGTCTTGCATTTGATGTGTTAATGAGGTGACTAAGGCAAGAGAGGTGGTGGAATCTCCTACAACTAAAGGCGTAAGTAGGTTCCTAGTAGGGATTCACCTAAATGGGTCTTTCTAGATGATTTAGACAAGGATATCATATATAGAGAAGGAAAAGTTCATCCACATCTTCTTGATGAAGCATAGAATGCTCATTAGAGTAAATAATCATAAAAATATTGGCATGAACCTCTTTGGTATAGAATCTATGGTGATGGATATAAGTAAGAAATCACCTAGGCTTCTATTGCACCAAAAACTCAACAAAATGCCATATATAAAGGAATTGAGTTCCAACAATAAAAAATGTGCAAAAAACGGCTTTCTCGATCGATCGAGTGATGCCTTCGATCAAGTGAACTCTCATTCAATGACATCGAAGGGTCTTTCGATGGATCGAGAAACTCCAGCTATTTAGTGAATTTGTTGCTAGATGTTTTTGGCAACCTTTGATTGATCGAGTCCTGAGTTTAATTGTTTAAACCTTAACCTTCGACTGATCGAAGATTTGTTTAAGACACATCAAAGGTCTGTCGATACTATTAAGCTTCACTCAAAAAATTATTGTTCTAGACATATGTTTTCACATCAGCTTTGCACCTCTTTAAGCCTAACTTATCATGTTTCAATTAAGATCTTAAGGCTATAGGATGATCAATCAAATGTTTAACTATTAAGGTATGATCATCTAGAGGTTAAGGCTTTTTTGGATATAAGGTTGGGATCACCAAGGTGCATCATTTACCTATTCCTCACTCCTTAATGATCCAAGTTTTCATGTGTCTTCGATGTTCAACTTCCAAGGGCTCAATCGACATACTGACATACAGACGTATGTGATTGACAAACATGTGCACTAACAGGCTAATCTGATGTGACAATGGTGAATGGGGTTTGGCGTGTTGCTAGAAATCGAGACTGTAAATGATGTTAGTGTCGAATCTGAATGGTTTTCGCCAGATGGGCTTTCGGAGATTTCAACATGAGGTCCTACCATGATTGTCAGAGATGGTGATCTCGACGACGGTGTTACGTGTAGCTAGAGGAGTCGATGGTAATGGTGTGAGCAAAGATGGGTTTGGTTAATGGCGATGATGTTGGCAATGGGTTGTTGGGGATGACTCTGGCGATGTGCTGACCATAAAGGGCAGAGGGCAAGTTTCAGATTGCCGGAGTAGAGGGTTGCGATGCACAGGGGTTGCCAAATTGGGAGGTGATGGTGGCAACGATGGATTTTCGCAGGATAAGACAACGGCTTAAGACTACTAGCATTAAGTTTGCTTGATAGAGTCGTGATCGTCAATGGCGATAGTGACAGAGGTCATGCCTTGGCTTGATGGGGTTGTCGTTTGTAGTGGCAAAAAAAGAGTGTGGGTAAGTAAGGAGGTGAGATCCGATAGTGGGTTTTGTGGGTTGCGGGTTGATTTTGACCATAAGCCAGGTTGGGTTGCTTAGAAAAAAATATTTAGGTTTGTCAGATGACATCGGTCACAACAAAAGTGAGATCGCCAGTAACGACGATGATAAATCAAAAGCCTCGAATTGAGTGCTCTGATGGCATGATTTTTTTTGTTTTAAATAGAGAAATCGAAATTAGAATATTACAAAATTACTTGTATTTTTCATTAAGGATAACTCTAAATTTATACAATAGAAATGACCTTAAAAGAAAGTGTTAAAATGAAATCAAATCTATTCTAAATTAATTATATCCTAATCAAATCTTGGCACAAAAGGAAAATAAATAAAAATAAAAATATCAAAATCATATTATTCTTAATAGGGTGTGGTGTGGGTGGTATTAATTTGAACTGGCTTTATATATTATAAATTTGTATATAGGTCGATACTCCAATTAATTTATAATAGGTAATTATGGATTCATAATCACAATTAATACTTTTTGTAATTCACAAAACTATATATAAAGAGGGTGGTTCCTCTACAATTTAAGCTTGCTTTGCAACACTCTGTGTGGGGGCCACTACATGCTACCCAATAAGGTTACCTGCAACGCTCTATACTCGAGTGTCAAAAGTTCTCGATCGTTACCATAAGATTCAACATAATAAATACGTGTGTACGGTACCAATCCAACCATCCTAGCCTTACATCCTCGCCTTGACACAAATCTAACCGTGGGAATTACCTCCATTCAATATATCTAGCTATCTGAATGTTGATTTCAAGACAAGACTATCTATTACGTGATTTGAGGTATGTATCTTTCCTTAAATGAATTGGCTAATAACCCCTTATCTATAATGATTTGGATAGGAGACCTTTTGTAAGAACTGTTTAAAAACGTGCCTATGACCATGATGAACCGTTATATTTCACAAATTTATTAGATCAACATTAATTACAAAAATGCCATTAACCTAGACCCTTGGATTCCAGAACACTCAGTTTCCATGATCCGTTTTATGTAAAATTTTATATCGAGCCTATTTATCATAAATTAACCGTACACTTCGAAATTCATCTCTTATATCATTATAAAAATGACCTAATGGACAGATCAGCCATTAAGCGTCGGTTTTGGGTCACCTGATCTTTGGATATGCTTAAATTTTGGTCTCAACCCTTAAATTTCACAGAAAAAACAAATAGACAGTGTAAATTTCTCAGAAAAATCACTGTGGACCCCCAAAATCAGTCCCGAGGTTGCACAGTACCCGTGCACCGGCGGTGCAATGAACTAAATACGGGTCAAACTAGGTTTGACCCGATGAAATCCCGAAAAGAGAAGGAATCCTTCTCGTTTTCTTTTCTACAGACGAATGGTCGTCCATCTTAGAGATGGTGGGCCACCATCATGGACTACCTCTTAGATCAGAACCGTCCATCGTGTTCAAAGGATGGATTTAACTAAAAAATTTCCATCCGTGTGTGTCCATGCACGCTCACGAGCACAGCAGCGTTAACAGTCAACGTCTGTTTGAGGACGCTGGTGGATTCCACAACACTCAATAGTCAAATCCAAACCATACATGCATCCCAGATTAAAGATCATGCAACAGATCCGAATCCGCCATTAACGGGGACATCATCTTCTCCGATTTTTCAGAAAACCCACCACGTTTCAGTGGGCCCCAGTTATTGATCTAGAGCGTCCGTCAGGTGGGCCTCTATGCTAAAAAAAATCCACCTATGTGGACAGATCAAGACTGGCTACACACGCACACCGCAACTGAAAGGATTAGAGGTGGGCATTTTAGACCCGATCCGGTGGATCCGACCCGACTCGGTATCGTTCCGAACAGAACCGATGGTGTAGATCGGCCCTGATCGAGTTCGTCCATCTAGATCCGATCATTTTTTGGTCCGATTAGGATAGTAGTGTATCAGGACAGAATCGATCCAAAACCTTAGGACCGAAAGGATCAGGCCGACCACCCAACCCGACCCGGGATGTAAATATCTCTCTATTTTTGTAAAATATTCTTCCTCAATAAAATCTTACCGCCCATCTATCTTTGGATTTTCGTCTGGCGCCAAAAAATCCCGCTCAATGTACACCCGAGCACCCCGACTCTATCTCTCCATATATCTGTCTATTTTTATCTATTTCTCTCTTTCTTCGTTCGGTTTTGAAGCTTCACGGGATCTCTCTCTGTTCGGAAGAAGGGGAAAGAAAAAGAGAGTCGTAGTCGATGGTTCGCATGAAGTGTTCATGACCATTAGTCTTCTTCACAACCGGACGAAGTTGGTAGAAGCGGATTGGCTGGTGTACAGGGCGAATTGGCTGGCGTAACGTTTGCAAGTTTTATGGGTCTGATCACGAGGTATGTGTTATATCCAAACCGTCCATTCATTTGGTGATATCGTGTTAAGGCTTAAGACAAAAAAAATAAGACAGATCTAACCATTAAGTGGACCACACTATGGAAAGCAGTGAGAGATTGAACGTCTATCATTGAAACCCTTTTTGGGTTCACAGAGGTTTTGGATCAATAAGAAATTTGTTTTTCCTCTTCATTAAGGTTTTTGTGACCTTATTAACAGATTGGATGGAAACTAAACTTATGGTGGGCCCTACAAACTGTTTAACGATGAAAATCATTATATCTGTTGATATTTATGGTGTGGTCCAGATGATGTTTGGATATCATTCATTTTTTTATAATGCTCTAAAATGATCTCTAAAAATTGATGAACGGTATAGATATAATAAATACATCATTGTGGGGCCCTGTAAGGCTGTAACTTTGATCTCCAACCGTTCGTACAACTCGGAGCTCGAGGAGCGTCAGTGCTCGTCGTCGCACGACACGTACTTCTACCAGGGGAGGGGATTGCATACTGAGTAAATCCTGTGGGGTCCACCGTGATTTATGTATTTTATCCACTCCATCCATCCATTTTACAAGATAATTTTAGGGGTTGATAATAAAAATGAAGTATATATAAATCTCAAGTGGATCACACCACAGGAAACAATGTAAATTGAACATCTACCGTTGAAAATTTCTTGGGGCCACGGAAGTGTTGGATCAAACTTGTATATGCTTTTTTTTTCTCCTTAATCCATGTCTATGTGATCGTATGAACAGGTTTGATGAGAAATAAACATCACCGTGGGCCTAAAAAGGGGCGGTGGAAATCATTATTCCAACTATTTCTATGGTATGGTCCACTTGAACTTTAGGTATTATTAAATTTTGGACTCAACCCCTAAAATAATATGTAAAAATGGATGGACGGCATGGATAGATCATATACATTGAGTTGGGCCCAACGGTTTTACACAATACAATCGAGCGTCTTGAAAGCACGCATATCTGATTTCTCATATTAGCGTAAAGTGCCAGTGACGTGTGACTATATCCGGGAAAGCTTCCGGGAAGCTATTTCGTACTTAGTTATCTTATTTCGCTAAGTAAACTACGTGGGCCTGATTTTTTTTTTTTTTTTTGTTTATCTACACCGTTCATTAGTTTTTTCAGATGATTGTAAGGATTGATGTTAAATTTTTAAATATATCTAATAATTAAGTAGATCACACCATAAGAAACAGTTGAAATAATAAAATGAACGATTCAGACTTTGTCAAATCCGATCCGACTCGGTTTTCTTAACCGAGTAGGACTCGGATTGGTTCAGGCCAATAGGGATTCGGATAGGTGCGAGTTAGATGATCTGGATCCGGCCTCGAATAGGATCGAATTCGGGTAAGGCATTGCAAATTTCGAATATGGTCGGGCTGGATCGAATCCGATCTGACTCGGTTCGATGCCCAGCTCTAGAAAGGATCGTGAGGTTAACGCCTCTGCGAAACTGGAATTGTGTAAGGATACACTTCCGGTTTCCCTGCTATGTAAGGCTTACGCACGAGACATCCCGCGGGCCAAAAGACGATCGGAAACATCCATTGAATGGCCCTCCTGCAAGAAGATCTCCCCTAGCCATCAGATGGGAACGATGGCTTCAACCACTCCGCAAAACCGAGCTCACGCACAGGTCGGGTGCGAAGCTTTCTGGTGCGCAAACGGAAGTTACGTCAACAAGGACCGATGACACCTGCGTAAGTAGAAGGTTCTGGATTTCCAGAACCTTATAAATACACCCCTCCCTCTAGGATACACACACGACAGAGAGAAGAAGGAGGAAATAGGAAGAGAAAAGACGGACAGCCCTTTGCTGGGCGTAGCAGCAAGAAGAAGAAAAAGAAAAGAAAGAGAAAGAGAAGGAAAAGAGAAGAAAAAAAGGGAGAAGAAAGAAAGAAAGAAAGAGAGAGAAAGTTAGGGTGCTGAGTCGACTCACCGAGTCAGCCTCTGAGTTGTTACTGGACGGGAGAGCGGGTTCTGATCTTAGGATTACTGGATGCCTGTGACCTTATTGGCATATATCAAATAAATGAAGGTGAGGGTTTTATCCTATAAGCTTACGCTAATTTAAGTTGATATATTTATCTCGCGCGCCCTTTTATGCCTTCATGCTATTTTATCGTGCCTTTTACATACCTTTTGTCTTAATTAAGTTATGCCTTTTATCTTGCCTTTACACTTGTCCTTTACATGTTCTCAAAATTTCATTACTTTCCTTCTATTTTCCTTTTAATTTAATATCATCAATTATTGGCCATTTTGAGATTTTTTTTTTTTTACATGATATCCATTGTAATAGGCTTTTTTGAGTTTATGTGAGGCTATGGATACAAGCCTTGCTCTTGCTTTTATTCATCATGAGTTGGCCTTAACCACTCTCATCATACTTGAGTTGACCTTTGTCACTCACCTCCTATTCGAGCTGGTTACTGTCACTCGCCTCCTTTACCATAAGGATTCAACAGGTGTGTTAATATTCTTAACCTTCCATAATTTAAGAAATTCTCTCTTGATGCAAGTACTATGTTGGGAATCCCTCCTTTAGTGATCGGTTAAATATCGTAGACGTAATGCGTTTTTGGTAGCAGCCCTGAGGCGACACGTAATTCCTTGTTCTAGGGTGATGTTGCCCTATTGGTGTGCGTGAGCCGTTCTGTATATGCAGTGCATCAATTCCTTTTTATGGGGGGTTGGTTGTCGCAAATAGTCGCTCCAATATCTGGGGGCATATTCTCCTGGTCATTTGTTGTGGCCGTTTCAGGTTAACTACATAAAGTTATGTTAAGCGTGAGACACGCCGACGAATATCCGTAGTATGGGATGCGGGTCGAGTCGGATAACTCTAATCATATTTCACATTGTGGCGATCGTTAAATGTGATACACCGCATATACTTTGTTAGGCATGCATCTCATATATATTGATTGTGCATTGATACCTCTTGTAGTGTAAAGTACTTGATGTTCATACCCTTTACATTATTTTATAAATCTCTTGAATTACTGTTAATCTTAAAGGATAACCATCACTATGAGTAGGGCATTGACCCTCTCCCAACCATACAGATTATGCAGGTGACGTACATATTAAAGATTGAGTGAACATTCTCCCTAAGAAAGATTATGTTGAAAGAATGAGAAGACAATTTATGATTTAGTTTTATATTTCCGTTACGAATTCGATGAATGTACTAAACTTCCCTTGAGAAGCCATTGAT
Organism: Magnolia changhungtana; assembly: GCA_030180095.1. Classification (NCBI taxonomy): domain Eukaryota; kingdom Viridiplantae; phylum Streptophyta; class Magnoliopsida; order Magnoliales; family Magnoliaceae; genus Magnolia; species Magnolia changhungtana. The sequence continues at coordinate 5,111,316 of JASAUF010000122.1, forward strand.
TATTCTTTTTATTTTGATGAAATATGATCAATACAGTTGATTTTTATTCTTGTGAATGTTACCTTCCTGAATGTATCTGGATGCGATCCAAATGGAAAAAAAAAAAAAAAAAAAAGTGCGATTGCAAAAAGCATCTAGGTTTATACATTATTAACATCCGGTTTTCTCGAGCACGAGTATAAATTCTGGCCATGAAAATTCGGGTTGTTACATTACCCCATCATAAAAATAGAGCTCCCAAATCTCAAGCTGATTCAACCATCATATGGACCACTAAATAAATTTGAAGGTTTTGGGTGGTTGTGCACATGAGCATTAGCTAGTCTTGATTTTTGAGGTATCTCATTATCACAATGCATATTACTTGGTGCATTGAGCAAATGGCATACAATCACCACAGCGGGCTCCACACATAGGGTACTTAAAAAAAGAAATGGAAAGTGGAAGAGAAAAACTTTGATATTATGGTAAAGTGCAATGGAAAGTGATTGATATGGGACATTAGTTTATAATAGTGATGTGCAAATAAATGTGTCCAACATTCTTTTTAAATATCGAGATGTAAATGGATACTTGATGTCCTAATGGGCACCTGACAATATTCGAATAGATATGGGTATGAATAGGTATTTTATGTTAAATTAGTTTTTAAATTTTGTATGTATAATCTTTGTTTTAGTCCCCACATGGAAAGTGAAGTAAAGGTGAAATGTAGTTTATAAAGAATCATTTTGAAAATTCTACTATGTAAATGGAAGTTTAACAAGTGCAAGTGACGCAGTTGGCACTTAGCATGTCGTGGCTGGGTTGGCCGGGTTATTGGGCCTCAATTATGACCTAGATTTTTCTAAATGGACTAATTATTCGTTGGGCATTAAGAAGCCTAATGAGGTGGATGATAGGTCATAAAGTCTTCAGGCCTACCTAGGGAGCTAAAAGGTCTCTTTAACGATAAGCATTACGCAATTACCACATTGTATAAGAACTATGCATTTTAGTAACTAAATTGTTAATATATGTCTATAAGAGAGAGGGAAATAGGTTCTTGGACTACTTCAACTTCATTTTCATTTACTTTTATTCCATTTTTTTGGAATATAAAATAAAGGTTAAGTACTATATCTTTATTGAGTAGTATAAGCTTGCTGGACGTTTGGACCCAATCGGGCTTAATTGAATTTTAATAGTAGTGCAGCCGAATACCTTATGCATTTAGGAAGCTTCAACTATCCTCAAGAAATGTACAATGGTATGTTCCTTTAAGTTATTTTGAATATTCTATGAGTCCAAAGACACATTTTGTATTTTATTTTCTACACTTTAGGCCTGAGATGGGTAAAATGTATGGATATGGGTGCATTACTTATGGGTGATCATGGTGTGGGTATGGGTACCTCTAAAGTTGACCCAAAGTCGCCCCATTGCCACTTCTAATAGAGCCATATCTCTAGAGTACACATGGCATGATGAGAGCAAACTATCAATTTTGCATCTCAAAAGTAAATGGGCCATTGTAATTTTTTATTTTTTATTTTTTTTTATAAAACAAAAAAAGAAAGAAAGCAAGAAAGAAAAATCATGATGTTTGGATGAATCCAATGTTGGGGTTGTGCTCTGGAGAACCAATGTTGTTAGACCTTGATAAATGACATGATGCATTTTGTTTTTCCTTAATTAATTCTTATAAAACACATTTATACGGGTTTTAAAGAAATCACCTTTAATGCTCTTAAGTACTAGAGATTAGTCACAACAGATTGGTAACCAAGGGAGTTGTGTTTCATAGATCTCATTGTCCTAATAATGACTATATAAGTTCCTAAGCCTACATGTGTTCTTATAATTAGATGGTTATCTCATGTGAGAGGGGACTGACTTGGTGTCAAGATGGATAATTTTGGTCTCAGATCATCTCCTCCCTACCCACATAAGTGTGTGAGCCATAGGTGATCCTTAGGATTGGGCTTTTGGTCACCGGCATTGGAATGGATCACTTACAAATATCTATATTTACAGACCTATCATACCCAAACTTGAATAGGCTTATGGGTACACCATCAAAATCCCCATGGCTCGAGGATGTGTGAATGGGGAAGCGTTGATTATGCTTTAGCTCTACTTACGAGGCTTCTGCATAGCCACTGAAAGTACAAATAACTATGTTTATTCATTAGGGTCTTCAAAGTATGCACAATCTAACAAGTAATCTATTATGTCTTCTCGAGACAAATATTGCATAGGTGACTGATCTTATGGTTTGGATGATCCATCAAGTGTTTAAAAGATCAGCAAAAACCTTCAAGGTTTTCAATTGGTTGATGAAAGTTTTTCAATAGTACTTGTTTTTCATTTTCGATTGTTGATTTGTTTTAAATTACACCCAATGGACATCTGATGGTTGCGATCTGAGATGATCCCTACCTTGGGTGGCATGGGTATTGCACAAGAATGGTAACCACAGTACTAGAAGGATTTAGATGCTTGGAGTGCATGTGTTATGTGGGTGTGTGTGTGTGTGTGTATGCAGAAATATAACTAAATATAAATAGGAATCCTAGTTAATTAGTTAAATAGATTAGATTTTTAGTAATATTTTATTTCTTTGTATTTCTAAAATTCACCCATCATCGAGCCTCAAATTGGTGATATGCAAGTGACAAAATGAAGAAAATACTCCTCAAGTGAGGAAAGTTGCTTTAAAGGTCGAACCAATGGTTCAACCTATAGAATGCCTGAAATATATATATTGTCGTACACATGTCACATATGTAGTACATAATCTTTAGGTACTAAAATGCGTGCTACTGAGATCGAGGTAGGCAATCCACATTCCATTATTTTAACCAGAGATTTTGACCATACTAGCACTGTGGTATGGCCAAAATTTCATAAAGGATTGGATGTTTCAAATATTTTTAGACTAGTAATCTAAGGTTTTGAAATATTTTCGGACCAAATTGCTCATATCATTGGACCAATAGGAGTACCAATTTTAAGTGGAGAATAAGTTATATAGTATCCAATTCCGGGTAAGTGACGTCAACTAAATTGGTTATTGGGCCTATTGGGATGTAGATTTAATCCGTTCATTTTCTTTGTAGCTCTATATTTATATAGGAAAATATTAACTTCTTGTTGAAATGATCTCTGTGTGGCCCACAAAACTTGATAACTTATAATGGTGTCTGTTCAATGCGAACTATTTTCTTATGACATGGTCAATATAGCTGGCGAATGTTGATTATACTTTCAATCATGGCCTTTCATGAAATTCCAAATTTAATGGATGGAGTTGATTTCACACATATGCGATGGTAGATCCCACTGACAGTGTACAAACACCCTTAAAAGTTTTCTTGTGTTGTAGTCCATTTAAGAACTTTTCACCACTAGGAGTTCAATAACCATTGTTTCTTGTGGTGTAGTCCATTTAAGCCTTTGGTCTGCCTCATTCTGGGGCTCATGCTCTAAATCGTTCTGTTACAATAAATAGACGGTAAAAATAAATTATATACATCACAATGGTCCATAACAACTAATAACAATGTCCGATGCCCATTCACTCTTAACTATTTTCTTGTGGTGGGATTCACCTTATCTATGAATGCAACTCATTCTTTCGCCATAAAAAGTGGTGAGATTGAAAACATACTATGACATTAAATTAAATTTTGAATATAACGGATGAAGTATATCTTCGACACATCCCATGGTGGGCCCCACAACCCTTAACACATGACAACCTAGATTCTTAACACAACGATCTCGACCCTTTACACGTACTCGATAATGGGCCCCACATGCTGCGTCCTTATAGTGTTAAGGGTCAGGGTCGAGGTTGTTATGCATTTACTACAAAAAATGGACCAGAGGCTACGAACTAGATTCGTAACGAAAGAATTTTTAGTCCGTAGCCATTGCTTTTTCAAGGTTAAGGTGTCATGTGTTAAGGGTCGATGTTATTACACCCTCATCCATAGCTCAAGTGGTAGATTGACTGAAGGATACCTCGTTTCAATAATGAGGTCTTGGTATCGATTCCCTAGTGGGGGTGGCTAACTGTGAAGTGTGAACTGACAGTGGGGTGTACTAACAAGCTAACCAGAAAAGGAAAAAGAAAGGGTCAATGTTATCATGCATTCATTTTCAAAATGGAGAAAAGGCTACAGATTAGATCCATAGAAAAATAGTGTTTAGTCCATATCCATTGGTACCATAGTCATTGCTTTTGAAGGGTCGAGGTTGAGCAAAGGCTACGGACTAGATCCGTAGCTCAAGAATCTTGTAGTCCCTATAATTCTGTAGCCATAGCTTTTGAATGGTTAATGTTGTCATGTGTTAAGGATTTAGGTTATTATGTATCAACTTTGATCATTCACACATGATAACCTCAACCGTAACACATGATAACTTATACTTTTAACCCATGACAACCATAACCCAAGCATTTAACATATGATAACCTATACCCTTAATATGTGACACCACCACCCAAACCCTTAACTGATGACAACCTAAACTATTAACACATGACAACTTAGATCTAAGTCCCTAAAGCATGACAACCTAGATACTTAACACGAATAACCTTGCCCTTAACACATGACAACCACTTCATTACAAAATCCAAATTCTATCTCCTTTATTGTCTTTCACATAATAACCATAACCATATTTATCTACCTTAAATCTATTCCAACAATCTCTTCTTCTCATAACAACAACGACTACGACCATCCCTTTCTATCCACAATTTCTAAGAAAACGTTATTATACAAAAATAAAAAATAAAAATGGAGCTTTAGAAGTCATTGGTAGTGTTAGAGAAGTTGATGACAGTGAACGTACACTGAAAAATACAGTTGAAAGGAATGGTGGTAGTTCCCTAAAAAATATAAAAAATATGTTTGAAAATGAAGAAGCTCACGAAAACAACAAAGAAAAAGAAAAAAAAAAAAAGAAATGAAACGAAGTTCTAAATATAAGGGTATTTTTGTCCACTAATTTCCCATAAAGTGACGTAATGCCAACAAAAAAATTATATTCCGGAGAACCAATTCGAGGCATTTCATAATAACATGGGGCCAGTGCGGTCAAAATTCATTTTAACCATCCATTTTGCCCCTGAGCAGATCAGCAGTTACTATCGTTGGCGTGTCATCTCCACCGATCCTTCGTGGACCAACTGAGACGTGGATCTGATGATTTTTAGCCCCAGAGCTCACTACAACATGGTGGCCCTGCCATTTAACACCCGAGGTTTTGAACCGTCGAGATTTTGGGAGACGGACGGCCCACACTACTCCAGCGCGCGAAAGCCAAGATCTCCTCTCGTTAAAGAGAGGATTTTCTAAAAGAAGGTAGTCATGAGGTGGCGTGGTGCCGTCGACTCGCCTTCAGAAATGCCGATCTCTCTACGTCGTCAGATTAAAAAACTATGCTAAGATTCGCGCGAGAAGAGATCGCACGCGCGCCAACGTCCCACACGGTTAAACGATCCAGTCCATTCATATATTGAATCCATACCTCTAGATAATTAAACTCTTTCGTGGACCAATTCCTATGAAGGATACGAAATATATGGAAAGTAAGAATGATACCAACGGCCTATATTCAACCTACATATTCAGCTCTTCTGATTAATGAACCAGCCTGGATTTCGTCAACAACATTTTCAACTCAATAGCCACCAGTTACATGATATGGATCCTTCACACGTTCGCCAATTCGGTAGGTATGACGCGATTCACATCTTAAATACATCATCGCGCGAGTCGCCTTCGTATCTCTGATCCGCGAGAGTTGTTTGTGGTTAAAACACCATTCCACAGAGGTACCGAAATTTCGAAAATATTAATAAAAAAAAAAAACAGAAAATCCCATCGACGAGAGAGAGAGAGAGAGAGAGGGAGAGAGAGAGATCTCAGGTGTCTTTTCAAACGCCTCTTGAATTTCCAAAACGTCATCTCATTCCCTCCTCCTTCAATCTCCATACAGATTCCGATAATCTCATCGGAATTTCAGCTATCTCGTTTCCGGAGAATCCGAGTAAGCTATTTCCTTTTCTTTCTTGAAATTCCAAAACGTATTTTGAGAATTTCGAATCACAAATACAACCGTTTGAGATTGTTTTAGAGAAAGAATGATAAGGATTGCAACCTTGTTAGGTGAATTTTTACGTGTGGATGGTTGTTTTGCAATCCAAAGATGGTGTTTTCATGTATGGCGAGGATTATTAATGGTTTTTTTTTTTTAGGTCTATGAGCTTTTCTTTTGTGCATTTTGGTTATGGTTTGTGTTTTGGTGCGAATGCGCATCGAGTGCATATGGGAATTGCTGTAATTTTTTGTTGATTGGGGTGATTTGAATCTTGGGCTGCGTTTGGATGTCCGGAAAAGTCCGTTTGCTTGGCATATGGAAGTTGCTAAGGGATTTGTTTCTAGAAGAAGCAAATTACCTGAGAAACTGATTCTGTACATGGAAACAAATTCTGTTAATCATGTTTGGCAACTTGGAATTTGATTATGCAGAATACAGAAATTGAATTTGGGTGTTGGGAAAGGGAAGTTTTATGCAGTTGTTTTTGTAAATGGAATTCGAAAGTATGACTGTTGGGAGGGAATTCATTCCCTTGGAATTTGCAATGCACCCTCTGGGCAGGAATCCAAAACAGGGTCCAAGATGGAATTTGATTCCAACTGGAATCTGTTTCAACCTTTTTTCCAGCCATCCAAACGCATGAATTAAGCCCTGGTAATGGATTCAATTTCCAGATATGTACTTTTCCAGGGGTGCCAAACAATCCCTCGGGTTGGATCTGAAAGGTTATGGATAATCACTTGGAATGGAAAATGAAAAAATTGTGATTATGTGTAATGCAGTTGCCAAAATCCCTTCTGCCCCAAATGTCCGTCTATCCTACCAAAATATCTACATTTTTGAGAATTTTTAGCCCGTTTGGTATTTTCTAGACCACATTAATTTAGGAATGTTCACCAACAATGCAATGCATGGGAACTTCGTGTGTGATGGGCGCACATTTTCCCACGTCATATAGGATACCTGGAAGATTTCCTAGTGCAAGAATCAGGCCAGTCCACTCATCAGACCGGCCACCTGCATATGTTGAATCAGATCATTAGCCTGCTGCGTGAATGGACCAGACTCACTTTTGCACCAGGTGACATTTTGGTTGGGCTCACCTTTCTCAACACTTGGATGACGTACCTGGTCACGTGTTGACACATGAAGTTCGCATGCAATGCATTGTCCATAAGCCTATCAACAGAAATGCGAATTGAACAAAATATTAGCTTGGTGTAGAAAACAATGGAAATTGAATTTTCTTTTTATTATGGTTTTCATGATATTGCAATCTCAAGATGTAATAGTCCTTGAAACTATGCAGCATGTTGTAGAACTAGAAAAATGGAATTTACTGTCTACATTCAATTGCAAAGTTGTCAAATGCCGTTTGGAAGTTAGAACACTATTTAACAGAATTGTGTGTCCAAACACTACCTTGTCATCTATTCCTGCATACTTGTGGCTAGACTTGCCTCCTTGTCCTCTCTTTTCTGTAACCCCACTGAAAATAAAGAGTTTTATGTGGAGATGACTGATATGTATACAATAAACATGAGCTAATAAGCATTTAAGTATTACAAACAAAACACTAATCTCTAAATGTACTCCCTGAATCATGGCACACTCCACACAACTATTTCAATCAAACAACAAATGCCGGATGCTGTCAACAATTCTGATTTTATCCACCATCCATGAGAAGTATGATAGATTGAAATACTTACCTATAAACCTCTGCTTCGGCACGAATCTTTGTTCCCCGATGATTTGTCTTCTGTTAAGCATCAGGTCGGATTTATTTTGTGCATGTTGTTTTCACAAATCACAATTTTTTATTTTGCAGTTTACTAGATGTCATTCGAGTGATTCCATCGCAATCTCTCTTTCTCCCTTTGAGAGAGATGATCAGCTACCTATGATACCCAGTACTTCAAAATCCCTCAGGGTATCCATGATGGATATGACTCAGCATTACTCAAATATTTGTAACAAAAATGATTTTAAAAAATGAAAGTATGTTTACAATTCGAACAGTAATATAAGTCAATAACATACAATGATAAGATGTTGCTCTCATATAGCTGTGTCCCAACACCTTTCTATTTCGGTGTCGAGAGGTTCCATTACCTGAAGAACATAGCTGGCAGGGTTTCCTAATTTTATTTTTCGTGGAAGCGAACATTGTTTTTATTGCTTTCTGAAAGGAAGCACTATAGAATGCATTACTCATTGTTCTTCTTTTATATTTAGGTGCAAACATCCAAACGGGACTTGATAACTTATAGTTTACGGAATGGAGGAAATGAGAAATGCTGAACAAAATTCTCCTTCAGACGTCTCTCCATCCACTTCAATGTCTGCGAAAGAATCTCTTAAGATTAATTCAGAATCTTCTACTTCTCAGAGTACTAATGGAAAAATGGAGGATGAACATCAGAGCAAAGTGCTCAGAGATTCTGAAATATCAGCTGTACAAGATATTCTTGATGGGCCACCATTGAATCAGAATGTACTTTCTCCAACAAACAATGCAGATATTCTTGATGGGCCACCATTGAATCAGAATGTTCTTTCTACAACAAACAATGCAGATATTCTTGATGGGCCACCATTGAATCAGAATGTACTTTCTCCAACAAACAGTGCAGATATTCTTGATGGGCCACCATTGAATCAGAATGTTCTTTCTCCAACAAACAATGCAGATATTCTTGATGGGCCACCATTGAATCAGAATGTACTTTCTCCAACAAACAATGCAGATGAATCACAGCCTAGAATTGAGGATGTTGCATCTTCGTCCATGGAAGCACTCGATATTCAATATCCTCTATCTTCAGATGCTCCACAAGCTCAGTCAAGTAGTATATCACATCAATTTGAGAATGATGCTTCTGTTAGAACCACCAATGTTCAGGTTGAAGTTGTTACTTCTAATAACTCCAGTGTAATGACCGTCACTGAAAATTACATCGACCCTGTAGCATCTGATGAAATCGATCTGCCTCAAGTAAAGATTACAAGTGTAATTCATGAGACATCAAAACCCATGTATCCATCTAAACACATGAAACGGGTTAATGTAGACAGAGTCCTTAATGTAGACAGAGTCCTTATCGACACTGCAGCTCCATTTGAATCTGTTAAAGAAGCTGTTAACAAGTATGGAGGAATTGTTGATTGGAAAGCCCATAAGATCCTGACTGTAGAGGTATTGATGATTCTTTTCTTTTATCCATTTAGAAAAGATCAAACCACATACATTATGTAATGTCTTTTTTCTTGTGAGAATTTTTTAAAATTTATAAAAATGTTTTTCCCTCATTTTTATTAGAAAATAATGAAAACAAAATATTAAAATCTCATTTCATGAAATGACTTTTTAATTTTTTCCTACTAATGCAAATTTCCTACCTCATTGTTTTGGACCTGACTGTATGAAATCTTTACTTTTAGCTCCTTGCTGATGCCAAATTACCCTTCTGTTTTCTCAACCTTTCTTGGTTATCAATTCGAAAAGGGGTGTTTTCTATTCAAATTGTTGCAGGCGCTGACAGTGAAATGGATGGGATTTTTTTTAAAATCCCTTTCATTATGTTTCCTTGCCTGAAGTGATTCAGATGATAAAATCATATCCCATTCATTAGGGTCCACCTCCCGTCCAAAAAGGCCCTAAGTGAAGACTAGTGAGATGAAAGTATGGATGATTTGCATCTGATCATTCACGATCATGCTTTTTTCCACCTCTTCTGATCAATTTCTGTCATCTTCTATTCTTTAATATCATTATCATCATTATCTAAGCCATTTCCTGGCTAATTGGTGTCGGCTAGTGTCCTATTCTTTAGTAGTAGAGTTCTAATACTTCTTCGGTCATGCGCAGAGGAGAAAAAATGTCCAAGTTGAGCTTGAGAAGGCAGAAGAAGACATTCCGCGGTATAAGAAACAATCTGAGGCGGCTGAAGATGACAAAGCACAAGTACTGAAGGAGCTGGATAGGACAAGGAAACTAATAGAAGTACTGAAGCAGAACGTGGAGAAAGCACAAACTGAAGAGAACCAGGCAAAACAGGATTCCGAACTTGCTCATCTCAGGGCTGAAGAGATGGAACAAGGAATTGCCAATGAAGCAAGCATTGCTGCCAAGGCACAGCTCGAAGTTGCCAAAGCAAGGCATGTTGCTGCAGTGGCAGACCTGAAATTGGTGAAAGATGAGATGGAAGCACTGAAGGGAGACTACATTTCTTTAGTCACTGACAGGAACCTAGCAGTCAAAAGAGCCGAAGCAGCCGTGTGTGCAATGAAGGAGACTGAGAAGATGGTGGAAGAACTGACCTTAGATCTGATCTTGGCAAAAGAATCTCTAGAATCTGCTCAGGCAGCACATATGGAAGCGGAGGAGAAGAGGATTGTGGCCACCATGACCCAAGAAAAAGATTCTTTCATTTGGGAGAAGGAGCTGAAAGAGGCAAAAGAGGATCTACAGAGACTAAATGGACAGCTCTTGTCGGCAAAAGATCTCGAGTCGAAATTAGATACTGCATCAGCATTGTTTGTCAGTCTGAAAGCAGAATTAGCAGCCTATGTGGAAGCTAAACTGACCCAAGAGACTGGTTCCATTGAAAAGGAAGAGAACCTAGGAGTCAAAAGCAAAGGAGGAGAAAGACTTCTCACAGATGCACAAGCAGAGCTAAAAGAAATAATGCTTCGTATTGAGAAAGCAAAGTATGATATAAACTGTTTGAGGGTTGCAGAAGCATCGCTCCAATCGGAGCTCGATAAAGAAAAGGCGGGGCTTACTGCCATCAGACAGCGGGAAGGAATGGCATTTGTAGCGGTCTCATCTCTTGAAGCTGAGCTGAGTGGTGTACACTCAGAGCTAGAGCTGGTTCAGTTGAAGGAAAAGGAAGCGAAAGAGAAGATGGTGGAGCTGCCCATGGAACTACAGGAAGCAAGTCAAGAAGCAGATCAGGTTAGGCTGGAGGTGAATTCAGCAGGCGAAGAGCTGAGGAAGGCCAAGGAAGAGGCCGAACAAGTCAAGGCTGGTGCGAGAACGGTGGAGAGCAGATTACATGCAGCTTTAAAGGAGATAGCAGCAGCAAAGGCGGGGGAGAGGCTGGCACTGGCAGCAGCCAAAGCATTGCAGGAGAGCGAAATGGCTGCTAGCCTGGGGAGCGAGGATGTGCTGAATAGTGTGACTCTTTCTTTGGAAGACTACTATGTGCTTAGCAGGCAGGCCCATGAGGCAGAGGAGGAGGCGAACATGAGGGTGGCAACCGCCATTGGCCAGATCGAAGTGGCTAAGGAGTCAGAGTCAAGAAGCTTAGAAAGATTGGAGGAAGTGAATAGGGAGCTGGTTAGAAGGAAGGAGGCATTGAGTATTGCGATGGAGAAAGCTGAGAAGGCCAACGAAGGGAAGTTGGGTGTGGAGCAAGAACTGCGAAAGTGGAGAGCTGAAAGCGGGCAGCGACGAAGAGCTAGCGATGCAGCTGCCTCAGCAGTAAACCATGTTAGAAACTCGTCAACGAGCCCAGACAAGGAGTGTGACACGTTTGAGTCGGGTCCGAAGGTGTCTATATCGGAACATTGTGTGGAAAATGGTCAGGCTGAATTGAAGAGTGTTGCAGTAGACTTGAAGGTGAAAAAGAAGAAATCTTTCTTTCCACGGGTTGTCATGTTCTTGGCCCGAAAGAAGTCACATTCGTCCAAGTGAACTGTCCATTTGTGTTTTTCTTTGGTAATTCTTGTATTTCGGCGTTCCAGATTCACGCAGGAAGATGATTGGATCATTGGTCACCTGCAGAATGTAACAGTATGAGGTATTATACAATGCTCAACTTGACAGTATCTACAACCAGCTCTGGTTTCCAGTTTGTAAATGTGGAGCCCATGGTTCAGTCTTCCAAACTGTTGATACTATGCCGCTAACCGCCCCTGCACCAAAAATACCCCAGATGGGAAATCTAAACGCTTCAACTGGCTATGAGTAAATACACAGTTAAGAAAGAAAATGCAGCAATAGTCCCCGTTCATCCGATAATAAAGGCCAAATATTTGACGGTTAGGATTTTCCAATGAGTGATATTTTTGGTGCAGTTGGCGTTCACATGGATCACTGACGTGTTTGGCTTAGAATTGTCTGCACTACGTGGATTGTGATAATTTCCAAGTCTGCTATTGTTTCCCCCTCATTGGGAGTCTGGGATTGTCGAGGACAGGGAAAGACTCCATGGGTGAATGATCAGTAAATGCATTGGAATTTTACATGTAGACAGGCCAAACAATGTTATCAAAATCGTACTATTAATGATTTGAATCATACAATTCAAATTGTATAGATACATACATGATACATGTTGCATGCCCCAAATCTGTAAACAATGCAATTTAGTTGTACAAAGCGGAACAAAATATTAAGATTCTTGTGTATTATTTTTTCTGCATCCCTGAAACTTTAAAAAATGGATTTAATTAATTTATTTTATTATTATTATTTTTTTTTGCCTTTTCCTATTCCGCCTTTTGCTTTTAAAAATATATGAAAGGCTTTCTTATTAAAATAGAACCTTATTGTTGTCTTTTGAGGTAGAGAGAGATGTTTGTGGACTTTAATATTCAAGAAGCCAAAACAAAGAAATTAAGATAACTTTTTTTTGTCAGTTGACGGAATTGAATGCTGGTTTTTACAACGTGATTCTACATTGAAGGAGGTACAAAATAACATAAATTACCGAGGGATTCTTCTCTTTCCTTTAGTTGTTTTTTAAGGTAAATTTCTGGAAAATATATTATATTTGCTTTTGTTTTTTCTTCTCTTGAGGCATTATTTTGATTATTGAAGATTGTGAAGGATAGTGATATCACTTGATGAATATTTTTAAAAAATAAATAAACACAATTATCCATAGATGATGCTGAGGGGATAATTTTTGACTTTTACACTTAAGAGTGTGTTTGGATTCGAGATTTTCACTGTAATGCAATTGAAAAGTGCAATGATTACAAATTCTTTTACTCTTTTTTTTTTTTTTTTTTTTTTTTTTTTCTGAAAAACAATTTCCTTGAAGGCCTGTTTGGATTGAGGATTGTCACAATAAAGTAATGGAAAAGTGCAGGGATTACAAATTCCTTTACCTAACTCTTGAAATCATCTGCATTCTTCTGCTCAATGCCTCTGCATTTTCTTGGGGCTCCACCTTCCCATTTCCCTTGCTATGAGATAAACCCTATGTCAGGGGTCCCCTTTTTTGCCTTTGGGCCCGATGACGACTCTGCTTGCACCCAATCACAGTACCAGAAAAGCAGCATGTCGGATGTAGGGTTGCTTCGAGGCATTATGGTGCGGACTCCTTCTATGGGTCACCTACTGGATTTTTTGGCCCTTTTGTCGGTCTCGGAGGATTCCCTGGTGTTCAAGGCCCTCCTTGCATGGTGGTCTACAGCCAGTTTACACCAGTCAGATGATATGGGCAGGTTGGCTTGAGTTTCATGGGTACCACTTACATTACTTCTGGAAAGCAGTCCAACCAGAAAAATGCCCATGTAGCTTCTGGCCCACGAATATAAGTGAGTAACCACTACGGGGCCCCTCAAACCAATCAAGCATCTGGGCTCTGGTTCATCTCTGTTGCCAATGCCTTCTCCTCTGGCCATCTTTCATGTATCTCCATTCCAGGTAAAACATTCAACTAACTCATAATTCTGTAACAAATTTACATGAGAAAACTAAAGCGTCTCTCAAATTTGAAAACATGATAGGATGCACATACCTAGTCACATGTGTGGAGAACTGCCATGTGTGAAACAACAGAGCCATCAATCAATTGGGCCCACTTTATATATTCTGTTGCCCAAAAATAAGCCAGTCCATTCATCCACTGGGCTACAACATAATTTTATTTTTTTTGAATAGATGGCTGAACTTGGCTAAGGATTTTTGTTTTTTCTTTCTGTGTCCATTTTTGCTTATGAGACTGTTGACTTGATGAGTGAGCTGGCTTTTTTTCTCGGCCACATGGCAGAAGTGGAATCCACCCGACGGACAATTGGACCTCGTACGTGTGCCATGTTGGCACATGTGGCTACTTGTGGAGGGCTGGATTGGCCACATTGTACTTGTATGGAATTGGCCCACTTCACATGGGTTCTTGTTCAATTTACAAATTGGCAATTAGCCAAACCTGTTGGAATTTCAGTCATCTGCTGATATACCAGTGCAAGCTCACTGGTCTCATGTTCTTCTGTCTCCCCTTCATTCTGTTATTCTGTAAATGCCATTACAGCAGCATTCAGAGGAAGTGCTTCCTTCATAAGTGGGACTTGTGGACCACCAAATCGCAAGCGGTGCCCATGTTCTGATCAGCGGTCCCATGTCTACAGCTCTCGAAAATGGAATGACGAGGCGCAGAGCAGTTAGAAGAGCTTGTCCACAAGCACTGTCGTTAGTGTGCACATGAGAGCTGGTAGCATCCAAAGCATGTTTGGCTGCTCCCAAGGTGAAGCAAATTCATGTGACTAAATCAGCTACAAGTGGGACTACTACCACAAAAATTTGAAAATTAAATGAAGCTGTGGTGGGAATTTGGAGACAGAAATATGAAATCAAAAGAGCTGCTACAGTGTCCTTAGTCCTTCTCTCCCTTCCATGAGAGGGCGTGCTCGTGAAGCAGCCATTTGCTTGTTGCTCCTCTGTTATGAACAATGCTATTTTGGTTAGTGATTAGAATGGTCAGTCCTTAAAAAAAAAAAAAAAAAAAAATTTAAAAAAAAAAAGCTAACCTGGAGTGTGTGTACTGACATGGGTGTGTACTAACAAGCTAACCCAAAAAAAAAATAAAACAATAATAATGATAATAAATAGTGATTGGAATGGTCAGTCCTTAAAATCCAGTTAGAGATATGAATTCATGTTGTAAATAGGATATAATTGGGGTGTGATGTATGAAATTCAGCAGATAAATTACAGTATTAATTAATGACACATGACCATTGTAGATTCATAGTTGCCATCTAAATTGGGTGTGAATCATCTGAGTCGACTCAAACCCAATCAATTCCAATCCAGTTCGACAGCCTGACTGGGGCAAGTTGTGATCTGACTTGAGATCAAGCGAGTTGGAGAGAGTCATTGAATTAAAAAAACTATGATGGTGGCATATGTTGGTTATGTTTAAATATATATGGCACATTTGGCGCATGTGGGAGTATGAAAATGAATGGTGGCACATATGGCATATGTAAACAAGAGTACATGAGCACATGGGATGCACGTAATGCAAATATGTTAGGTACTTGAATATGAATGGCCTCACTTGCAGTAAATAAAGAAATAAATACACTTTCATGTATTTTAAGGACAACAGGCAAAAACCAATTGGTAAGACCAGATAGGTGAATTAACAATTAAAGAATCGCATGGCAGCTGAGGCTTTTAAAGCCATTATTCCATTGTATTTTAATTTCATGTTTCCAAACCATCCCTATTATTATTATTATTATTATTATTATTATTATTATCTCTAGTTTCATAGGAATCGATGGCTTAAGAGTACCATTGTTGGTGCCGATGAATGGGGATTGTGTGGCGACACTAACACCATCAGGGCCTGTTTGGATGCCTGTAACTTTTTTAAGTTGTAAAAAAGTTACATGTAACTTACTTACAGGTGAAAGAAAGTTACAGGTAGTCCTGTTTGGATCTAAGTTGTAACTTACTTACAAGTAACTTACTTTTTGTGTTTGGATAACTTGTAACTTTATTACAGGTAATAAATTGCATATTCACGCTAAGTAGATCTTGAAATAGGGAATCGTTGAAAAATTAGATTGACACGTAAAAAAGATTGGATAAAATTATTTCATTTTATTAAGCCCATGTAAATGAATAGTTTGATTGATTATTAGGCTTAGCAAATCAACAGGTGGGCCATAAAAGTGGGCTCACATTGTCGAAATGCTTGTGATGTAGGAAAAAAAACTTGAAGTAAGATATCCAGGCAAAAATTTTCTACGTGAGTGACTCTTGTTGACAAGGATAGGTTAAAGAGAAATCACAAGCATAGGAAGCTGCTTCTACTAAATTCTACATTAGCAATTAAAATCTCAAAGTGGGACATTATTAAAATGGACCAATATCAAGGGACTGTTTAAAACCAAATATTTTAACACTTCGATGTACCCTCAATTTCTCACCATTTGACAACAGGCAAGAATCCAGATGCAAATGGAACTTGGGACTGTTTGAAATTGGATATGTTAACAATGCAGTGGGCACTCAATTTCAAAACACCTGAGGACGTGCAGGAATCTCAATGCAAATAGAAATTGGGAGTGTTTAAAAAACCATATGTTAAAACAGATTTGGGACCTACTTGGGGACAAGTTGCACTGACCAACAAGCCCCACTTATACAAAATGAACAATGGAATGACATTGATATAAATTATATACCTTATGTCACCACTGTTTCATGTGGTGTGGTCCCACTATGATGTAAAACAGATTTGGGCCCCACTATAATGTGTTTGTTTTATCCACACCATCTATCCATTATTCTAAATCATTTTAACTCATCAGCCCAAGGAGTGAAACAAACATTACAGTGGCCCAATGAGTTTTTTAATAGTGGACTTTCAATCATTCTTATTTTGTGTGGTGCGGTCCACTTGAGATTTAGATATGCCTCATTTTTGGAATCAAGCCCTAAAACGATCCAAAATAATGAATGAACGGCATTGATAAAAAAAAAAAAAAAAAAAAAAAAAAAAAAAAAATACAAGATGGTAGACCCCACAGACCATTGGACATTACCCACACCTCTAGCCAAATTGCCTCCGTCAACCCAAAAATAAAAGAAAGAAATAAAGAACGGAAAGGAAAGGAAAGGAAACCCCCCCCCCCCCCCCAAAAAAAAAAAAAAAAAAAAAAAAGAAAAAAGAAAGGGGTTTTCTAACCCTGTTGAAGCTGGATCGGAGAGGGAGAAGGAGCCTGGGAGAGGGAAACAGAGGCTAAGAGAGGGAGATGGATACACTGGAGAGGGAAGCTGCGATTCTTTCCAAAAAATTTCATTTCGAAATTTCCAACCGTTACCTGTATCAAAGATACAGGTAACTTGAAAAACGACTCAATTGCCTGTATCATTTTCGCCCCTTTCTCCTGTAAGAAAGTCAGAGGTTGAGAGAAAGTTACTTGTGACTTTCCTCCCCCAAACACCAACTGTAACAAAGTCACCGGTAACTTTATTACATTTTGGAAAAGTTACAAGCATCCAAACAAGCCCTTAGAAAACACTTTCGCACTCTTTCAAGGTGTGTAATGAATTATTTAGAAATATTATTCCAGTTCATTTGATAGCATGGATTTGAACTTCCATGCAATTGAGTGGATTTTAATTCTTATGAAATCGAGTGGATTTTAAATTAGAGCTTTGAGGTGATGTGGGAGTTCGCGAAGAGCTCTTCGGAAGAATTTAGATTCCTTTCAAATCTAAATCCCTTCAATTCCTAGCTACCAAATACCCAAAAAACTACAAATTCTTATTAATCTCTCTGATTCCACAGTGTCAAACGATCCCTTAGGGCCTGTTTGGCCAGGCGGATTGGAAGGGATTGGATGGTATTGGAAGGGATTGGAAGTTAAATCCTGGGATTGGTCGGGCGTGCCAAACAGACTGGGTGATTTGATCCACGGGATATAGCAATCCCATGGATCTTAAGACAATCCACTGACAACACCATCATTACCTTTAGGGCCCGTTTGGACGGGTGGATTCGAACGGTAACGGACGGCTTAAGATGGATTGCGGAGTCAAATCCTGCCCTATACGACAGACGACGTGTTTGGGATAGCGTTCAAATAAGAGCGCAGCCCGTTGCGAGGGATTCTCTATGGGATTCGTCAAATCCCTTCGGATTTTCTTCTCTGGAGGTGGATTGTGTCTCGAGCCCATCCCAGACCCTCCGCAGTCCATCGTACGGACTGTGGGATGGGATCGGAGAGTGGGAGACAAGGCGAGAGTGATGGAGGGAGGTGATTTTTCGCAGCAAAACGGGGCTATAAATCCAGGTATTGTGTGGATCACAATGGCCATGAGTTCCTCCATCATCGTTGCCATCGCCATCTGATCGAAGGGCTGAGGATAGAGGTACAACTTCTTCTTCCCTCTCAAAACCCTCATGCATGTCAAACCCTCATGTGAGGCTCGTAAGATGGTCATCCGAGATGCATGTCTGTTGTCTGCTTTCAGCCATGGCTTCCAGTTAGAGGATTTTTACTGTGCATGTTCGATTTCAGCTAGGGAACTGATAAATACACTTTTATATTTACTCTTTATGTCATTTAATCTTTCATTGGTCACTGAATAAATTGGATTTTCTCAAATTTCGCTGCTAATATTACTAGATTTTAGGGGTTTTCGACGTGTTGCTTTCTCAATTCATTTAGTCCCCAACAAAATGGGGCTGTTGGGTAATCTGCAATCGTTTTCCTGTGTTTACACCGAGACTGCGTTAATCCTGCTGTGGTTAGCGGGTCGTTTGGAAATTTCATTTTGATGATCACGCCCTCCTCGTCCCTGTGATGTACTGGGGACCTCTCTGTACTCAGTAGCCGAATCAATGATGAAATTTGGGCTTGGCGAAGAGGTCAATCGCACAAGTAAGGTTCTTGATGTACTGGAAGAGGTGAAAACCTAACTAGCTCTGAATTTCTTGAAGTTGGTCGGATCCTGAGTAAGGACAAGTCACTTGGGTCGTTCTTTGTCAGTCTCCGACCCGAGCGCCGAATGGAGTGGTTAAAGAAAACACTCCATGATCACTTTGGTGATGGAGGTGTTGGACCTGTTTGACAGGGTGTGGTCACTGCATTTCTTATGGTTTTTTCTTTATCCGGCACTGTAATAACTTATACTATTGTGATGTTGTGTTTTTTTTTTTTTTTGTTTGGATAATTTTGGGATGTTAATGTACTGCTATATATGCGTATTGTATACCGTATTTGACTGATGTGATTTCTGCCTATATATGTTTGTTATCATCTTTGGTATATATACTCACATGCTTGCATTATGCTCTGAAAGAAGGAATGGACCACACACTTGATTTACCAGAGGAAGGGTACGTATATACAAGTTTTATAAGTCTTGTAAAAGATTAGTAAGGGATAATTGGATTCATTCTGATCGCTGTGCATCATTTCACAATCCTAATCCGATTTTCATATATGTTATTCCTAATCCCTGCATGTCATTGAGGATGGGTAAAGATAAGTATTATGTTGTGCTCGTTGGACGTCATCCGAGAATATATATCACATGGGATGATGCTCAAGTAGAGGTGGAGGGCTTTAGTGGGGGCAAACACCGAGCCTTTCAGAATTGGAAGGAGGCTGTGGCTTGCTGAGAAGATTATTTCGGTAAGGCAGGTCAACCGTCTAGACATCTCACAGCCTCTCCTTATGTTGAGGTTGCCACTACATCTGCGACGATGGACATCCACGACAGGTGTCCTAGACCAGCAAGGAAGTGGTGGAGAAGTCCACATCGATTGATGATCTTACCCCATCGAATCGCGACAGAGTCGTCGCCATTTTGGTTGGCGTGTTGGTTATTTTTTTTACGTTGCTGATAATTTTGAAATTTTAGATAGTATTGGTGTTGTAAATTTTTGGATATTTCTGCTAGATATTTGGGTTTTTTGTTGTCTTTGGCCTTGGTTTCTTCTCTGACATCATGTTTTTAATGATGGACTCTCATTCAATACTATATACTATAATTTGGTCAAAATGTGGTAGGGATACAGTTTTTTTTTTTCATATCGGCAAATCATCTGTAAATATAGATGGCCGGAATGGATGAAAAAAATATACATCATGATGGGCCCCACAGAGCATGTGACATCACCAATTGGATGGTGTCAAAGGGAGTAACCAATCATTCGAAAACCTTGTACCACCAATAGTTGGGTGTGGAATGAAGAGTGACAAGGTCTGTAGCCAACTCGCTATTAACATAGATTCACCAATTTACATGGACCCCATCATGATGCATGTGTTGTATCCATACCGACCAACCATTTATATAGATCATTTTATGAGTTTTCAAATAGATAAAGATAGATCTCAATATCAAGTGGACCCCACCGTGGAAAACGGGCCAAGGACAGTGACATCCTCCGTTCAAAACTTATTATAGGGGCCACAGTAGTTTCCACCAAAAGCGTTTATTTTGGTTTTCACTTTGATTTTCTCTGTGTTCACAATTGAATAGGATGAGTCTCCCAAATACATGACTGTGGGCTGAATAAATGTTTCAACGGTTGGTGTGACGGCTCCCACGGACGTAATCTAGTAGGTCCACTTGAAAGTTCAATCTAACTTAATCTCACAGAGAAGCCATAAAACGATCTCTAAAATTGGGTGGACGGTATGGATACAACACATGCATCATGGTGGGGTCCACAGAGCTTGGTGACACCACGTCTGTAGCAATTTGGATACTCACCTTATCAGGCTTCACTCCGTGCCCAGATGGTGTCAATGTGCTTTAATCCCACCCCCACCTAATGGAGACTTCCCAAACATGCCATCCGTATGACATAGTTGGGATTGCATTCAATTCCATGACCATCCAAATAGGACAACTGAATTGAATCCATTGGTGGCCGCCCCTTCCCAAACAAGCCACCTAAACAGATGTGGGATTTGTAATTACAATGGGATAGCCAACAATCCACTGACCCACCATTAATTGCATTGTTATCTGTGCAATCCAGTCAGATCCTATCCACTACCATTCAATCCACCTGTCCAAATGGGCCCTTAAATCCCATTCAATCCACCCTAATTTGTTCAAATTTGCTTGGGACGTATTTGGTTCAAGGGATGGAAGGGATGGGGGGCGTGCCAAACAGAATCGATATAGCAATCCCGGGATATAGCAATCCTATGGATCTTAAGGGCATGTTTGGTTGGGCACTGGATGTGGGCTATCCTAAGTTTAGGAGGGTTATCCTGCGCCATCTCATCCCATCGCCCGTTTGGGATGGCGGGATGTACCTCGCCTCGTAATCACCGCCCTTTAGCTAACATGAATTTGTGTAAGACCCGTATCCTAGTTCGTACTGTTCCGATGAATCCTGCGATCATTTCCGTCGAAGTCCGGCAATCTGCGACTAATAATCAACGTTGCGCACGACCGTAAATCGTATCCTGTAGATTCGAGTCGTTTTAATCCAAGACCTGTATCGTTGCGACCGCACTGTCGCCGCGGTTCTAACGCCGCGACTCACGCACCGATCCGATACCCTGACTAGAAGATGTGAGCCGACGTTTATTTCGAAGAAACGCCGTGCTTTTATGATCCCGAGAGAATCTCTACAACATGTCAAATCAATCCAATCAATCAAATCAATCCCATCAATCAATCAATCACATCAATCAATCAATGTCAAGTACACATCACCTTTCTCCACAAGTAAAGCAACCCATGCTTTTTCTCACCAAAGTCAAACCACCTCTCACTTCACCCATCCCTCACCTCACATCACTCACCCATCACACCCATCACCTCTCCTTATCTCCCTCTCTCTCTCTCTTTCTCTTTTCTCACACCAATTCCAAGCAACCCATAAGCCTCACACGTCCACATTTTTCCAAGGAGAGAAAAAGAGAAGTGAGTAGTGTGGCCCACTTTCCATCCCAAAATCTTCCATCTTAGCCCTTGAATCTTCATCTCCCACCATCAAAGTGAAGCACAAGGAGGTCGGCTTTCCAACGGACCAAGAAGATCGGACGGTGGGTGCTTCTATAGGTGTAGATTTCTTGTTTTGATGATGGGCCAAGTGAGGCCTACCGATCAATGGTGTGGATCTCATTTTGGACCCTAAATGTGGCCAATGGTCCACTTTGATTTCAAGATCAATCCATGATGGGGCCATTCTCCATGGACCCCATCATGATGTTTACTTTCTTTGCATAACATGGTCATTTAGACCATCCATTTTGGTGGAGAAAGGATCTCCACCGTTGATTTTGATCAATGGGCTATATGAAATGGGACCCACTTAATGTATGTTGTAGATCATGCAAAGGAGGGCCCATAGTGGCGGGGTCCCTCCACCACACGTTTATCTTTCTCTCTCTCTCCCTCTTTCTTTCTTTTTGTGTGTGTATGAGATGATAAGGCCTTGTGGCCCACCCGGATGGACCCCACCATGAAATAAGTATTTTATCCAAGCCGACCGTGGGTGGGGCCCATCTTATATGTGTTGAACTCACACCATCCATCATGTGGTGGCCCACTTAAACAAGGCCCACCTTAAACATATTGCTAAGCCCAAAAACGTCCAGCGTCTGGACGTTGCTGGAAGGAAAACACAAATATAAGCCTTGTTTCAAGGCTATTTGGGTGAGCTGTTGGTGTAGGCCCCCCTTGTTGTTTGTGCTTAATCCACGCCGTCCATCCATTCAGGGGATCATTTTAGGCGTTAAGCCTAAAGTTGGGACTAATCCGATTTTCTGGTGGGTCAGAGCATACGAAACAACTTCTTTACCGTCAAAAATCATCCTACCGTTTCTGTACTCTGAAAAATACCCAATATTGGGCTCGTTGGGTTTGTTTTGAGCCCCATCAACTGATGGTTGGGACGGATCCACCTGATCTGGGCCCCGCACTCGAAAAAACTCCAAAATCTAGGATTTCAAAAAAAAAAAGAGGGCAAAGAACGGCCGGTAGGCCGCAGCGGGCGCAGGCGCGTGCGGCGGCGTCCGTCCGTGCAGGGACCCACGACCCCTCATGTGGGCCCCACCATGATGTATATTTTGTATCCACGCCGTCCATGAGGTGGACCACCCCCTGAGGTGGGTCCCCTCCAAAAACCAGTCAGATCCAACGCTCGGGTGGCCCACATCACCAGAAATAGTGTGAATTGAACTCTACCATTGAAACCCATTTGGGGTCCACAGAAGTTTCAGATCAAGCTGAAATTTGTTTTTCCTCTCCTTCCAGACCCGTGCGACCTTATGGACGGTCTGGATGGAAGATAAACATTGTGGCGGGCCCCACGTGGGACCCACAGAGATGCATGTGTTTCACTCCACCGTCCGCCTGGACGGTGGAGCCCACGGTGATGTATTTATTATACCCCCACCGTCCAGGGGATGGTGGGCATGTGTGCGCGTGCATGTGTGTGCGTACGGGTGTGTGTGCGTGCGTGTGGTGCTTGCGTGTGTGAGTATATATTATATTATATTATAATATTATATTATATTATACATAAATATATATAGTGGTGGGCCCTCGTGGACCCCCAACCATGATGCAAGTGTTGCATCCAAGCCGCCCAACCCTTTTGTAAGATCATTTCAAGGCATGAGACTGAAAACTAGGTAGATTTATTTAGTGGACCTTCTGATCAGATAGATGGGATACATATATATATATATATATATATATAATGGTGGGCCTTAGGAATTTTAATGGTGGATTGGCTCATTTGATACATATGATTCGGCCCACCTTGGTGTACATGTAAGGCCCATGTGATTAGGCCCACCTGGATGTGTATTTATGGCCGTTTTTGAGACCCACCTTGATGCATATATAGCCCGTGTGTTTAGGCCCATTCAATGTAATTGTGGCCCATGTTACAAGGCCCATTGTGATGTATTCAAAGGCCCGTGGGATATGGCCCATTGCAATGTACATAAGGCCCCTTTGATGTGGCCCACTTGATTTATAAAAGGCCCATATGATGCGGCCCATTTGATGAATATAAGGCCCATGGGTCGAGGCCCAATAGGACGTCCTTAGGGTCCATTGCAATGAGGGATTCCTCCATAGTGTGTAATAATGTTTGATGACAGGTTATGCCTTGGGAGAAATGTTGGTTTGACGTCCACGTTGTAAGAATAATGTTGGTTAAATGTCCGCATTATAACTCTCCCTAGGGCCCATTAGTAGGCCCACATTTGTTGATAGTTCACCACTTTATAACATGCTTAGTATAGCTCCATGATTCATACCCATACGCATCATTTGTATGCTTGATATGAGGAATGTTTGATCATAGCATAAGCCGTTGGACTGAGACATTTACGGGACTTCTTATGAGACGGAGTGCCCCACATGATCGCGTGGTACGCGTGAGATTGCTGCATGATTGTACGGTGTGAATCATGCATCTCGCATATGTGTGACTTGATCACTGCACGCCCTAGCGACATCGGTAGGTGGCGTGGCTCCACAAGCACATCGTGGATGGCCGTATCTCGGATACCGAAATACTTTGTTCTAGCACTGTGGGCACTTAGGATGTCCTTGGGTGAGAGTCCCAGAACCTTTTTGGTACCAGGAGTTGCTCCAACGTGTAGACCGAGTGGATACACGAGCGCCCGAGTGCTGAATACCAGTAGGCCGCGTCTCCCACTGTGTCGTGGTCGGTTGGAAGGGGGTGTGACCTTATCCGCCTGAGTGAGGGGGCTATAAGCTAGGCTGAGTTTGACCAGCTCGCAAATGTGTCCGCTATCGACGAGCCGGGTAGGTATTGGCAGACTACTGGTTAGGCGGATAGTGTGGTCTCTTCCACTTGCTTGACTGTGCAGCTAGGTGTTCACTCCCCAAGTATAGGGTTGTAATGTAGTAAAAACTCGGTAAGACCGAGGTCGAATCCACAGAGATTGAAACCTGTATGTTAACTGAAAATAACTAGAACTAGAACTAAAATAAGATAAAATCTAATCAGGTAAATATGAAGGAATAATGGTGAAAATATTTATCTAAATTTAAAGAATTCAGAGAAGGGAACTAGAGATTCAGAGGATCCACTTGTAGAGATCAAGGAGATCTACGCTGATTCACGAACTCAACTGGACTTCGAGTCCCGTCTTCATCCACTTGGAAAATATATCACTTAAAGAACAATCTGAACTTTCTTTGATCAAGTTTTCAAAAGATGAGATAGGTGTAAATTAGAATAGATTCCATCACAAAACCATGTCCGTGAGACAAAGCAGACAACAGAGTTAAACCAATCCACAACCAATCAGTGTGATGTATGAATGTTAGGAAGAGTTCTGTCATTCTACCATGTCCAAGGGGCGATGGTGAACAACAGGGCGTCTTGGATTCATAATCACAAGAAGGAGAAAGGAAATACTCAAGCCATTGCAGATCTATTATAATGTCAGTCACAACAAATCATTAAAAACTAACCGTATTCCTTAAAATCAAACCATGATCAACATCAATTCAGTCATGAATCCAGGCTATAGAAATCCCCCATTACGCTACAAGCTTCACCTCTTAGCCCTAGCTAAGAGATTCAGCCAACCATGATTGGCTAGATCCCTCAAAAATAATAAAAGGAAAAGAACAAAACAAAGACAAATCTCTCTCTCTCTCTTTCTGTCTCTATCTCTTTCTTCAGCCGTGGAATGCCTCCCTTTTCCTTCTCTCTCTCCCTTTATAACATGCTAGGGACGGTTCAAATCTTTGCACAACTTGATCTACGTGCGTGACTAAACACAAACTTGACTCCTTTTTGGAAGCTCTTTGACGCGGAAGATCATCACAAAAATTAGAATCGACTCCATGGTTGGGGTCAATGGCTCCTTTATGATATCTTGTGGCCGGTCCGGATCATAGATCCGATCTTGATCATGGTCACCAAACGATCCATAAAAAATCGGACGGCGTCCGTCAGCGCGTAGTGCGTAAGACGTGCGGATGTTCTTAATTTTTGGCGTTAGTGGGGCCCATGACGTGAGGTCGGTTGGGAAATCCACGCCGTTCATTGCAACCCTCTCGAAAAAGCGGTCGGACATGACTGGTTTTGAATCGAGTTGTAGTGTTCCACAGGGTTTTCAACCTACCGTCCGTTCTGCTATCGAATGGTTGAAAATCCAATGACTTAAGGTTTCCAAATTCCATCAGCTGGCGTAGGTTGTAGTTGTCCTAGGAAACGGATGAACGGTTTCGATTGTCCGTTTACACAATGGATGGGGCCCACAATTTGAAGGAACCAGACAGGCGTTAACGCTGTTTCAAAAGCGAAATTTACGTTTTCTGTGAGATTGGTGGGGCCCATTACCGAATTTTTCGGATGAATCCACGCCGTCCATTAGATGCGTGACGGAAAAACGGCCGAGGATGGACGGTTTTTATTGTCATTTGATGCGTCCAAGAGAAGAAATCACGCTATCTATTTTTGAATGTCGCGAGACAGCCCGATTATGGCCTCTGTATTTCGCACGTGTGTATGCATGAGTGCCAAAGGTCAGCAAGGTTTTGTAGTGTTCATGGCCCTCTATAAAATGGATGGCTTGGATCATCTGTACGGATGATGGGTGGGGTCCACAACCTCGGCAAAAAAACGAACAGCGTCCGTTTTTAAGCTTTTGAAAACGGCAATTTCCGTTTTTTTTTTTTTAAAGAAATCGACGCGGTCAGCGCTGCTGACCGCGTTACGCTGAGCTGGTGCGGTGCTGGTGCGAGTGGTGGTTGGTGTACACACGCTGTACATACAGCCCACCGTGATGTTTACGAGAAATCTACACCGTCCACCTCTTTCTCATGTAATTTTAACTATCAATACCAAAGTTAAGGCAGTTCCAGATATCAGGTGGGTCCCAAATTGATGATTAGTGGGCAGATTTGACTGTTGGCCTACTTCCACAGGTGTTCAATGGTTGAAAATTGACGTGTATGGTTAATTCATGGTCTTCAGGTCATGTATGAAGTTTTGAGTCTGTCAGATGGTGGGAACCCTGTGATCTTGCATTCGGTTGGTTTTTCGGGCACTGTTCAATGTGAGTTTTGATTTCCTCGATCTGGGCGTGCAAATCCATCAATTTTGGTCCTCTGGAGTCCGTCCCTTGCTGTGGTGATTTCAGAGCATCAAATACACATTTTTAGCACCTTTTTGTAGTCCACACTTGCAAATGTACCTTGCATCACAAACACAATTAAATTAGGATTTTAAACGGTGGCATGTTCATAAATCTGGTAATAACTGGGGGTCTAATATGCAATATTTAACCCTCAACACTAGGGAGGAGGCAGTCAGTGTGAGGTGTATTAGACCCCGGTGATATCCAGAGAGGAACTGTACTGATATGTGTACTTGATGAGTACTGGCACGCTTGCTTTGCATCTCGCATATGACATTTGGCTACATAGGCCTCGCATCGCATGGCCTTGATATGACCGATAGCATTCATGTCTTGCATCACATAGCTTTATTATAGCTGATAGCATTTATGAACTTACCGCATATTTCCGCATTACTCTGATATCGTATACTTGGCACTTGCCTTACACACACTTTCACCACCCTCTAAGCTTTTGTAAGCTTATGCACGATAGATGCGTGCATGTGGCGTTAGGTTGCAGCAGCGTTGAGCTCGGAGCGTGCAACAGTTTTCTGGAGCTTTTAGAGTTTTCTTTGATATCATTATATTGTATTTCCCTTCCCGCATTGTATTTAAAAGTTTTTGATATAGTTAATATGTGGTGTTGTTGTTTTGTGACTTGGTTATGCTTGTGGTTATGCTCTATTACAAAAAAAAAAAAATTCATGCTGAAAATCCTCCTTATAGGATCCCAGGATCGGAATCTGGCGTATGGGCGCTGAGAGCCGAGAATGGGGTACTACGGAGGCTGTCAGCGCCGGATTCGGCGATTGAGAATTTTGTGAGCCCGGTTTCCGAGTTTGGGGCATGACAATTTGCCAATCCCAGGATGTGATTTTTCACCTTTATGTGGGGCCCACCAAGATATCAATGAGATATCCACTCTATCCATCATTTTCACCGGCCTACATTTAGCCATAAATCTGTTTTAAGGCTAATATAAAACAGTGAGTGGGGCACATCATAAGAAGCAGTATAGATGCAAATCCATCCATTTGGGACAGTCCAAACAGACTGCTGTATATCCCATGGGCTATCCCAAACCCATGGGATCAAGGGACAAACACTGACACCACCATCATTACCTTAAAATCCATTCCATCCCACCTAATCCCATGGAATTGGTCCGGCCAAATACGCCCTAAGACAATCCACTAACAACACCATCATTACCTTGAAATCCATGCCATCCACCCTAATACTATTCAATCCCTTCCAATCCACCCGTCCAAACGGGCCTTATAATACATGTGATTCAAACTAAACTGATCAAATTGTGGATACCAGTTCAGTTGTATCATGACCCAAAAAATACACTTTTACTACTACTACTATTATTATTATTATTATCATCTGACTATCTGATCAGTGGGTGTTTATTTACGGTATATATTCAACAAACAACTGTCCACAAGGTTAGGATTGTTCAACGAATTAGAGGTTAGGAATCTGACTCAGAGACAGTGATCTCCACAATCTAGTCGGTTTAATTTGAGTCGATTATGACGTGTCCAATTTCTGAGTGCCTGCGCATCAAACG